>PVLA01008319.1:0-90312 GCA_004027455.1 Hydrochoerus hydrochaeris
CCTCCCTCCCTCCCTCCCTCCCTCCTTCCTTCCTTCCTTCCTTCCTTCCTTCCTTCCTTCCTTCCTTCCTTTTTAAGACACAGTTTTATTATGCAGTTCAGGCTGGCCTTAATCTCACTTTGTAGCCAGGTTGGCCTCAAATTTGCAGCAATCCTCCTGCCTCAGTCTCCTGAGTGCTGGGATTACAATCGTGTGCCACCACATCTGGCCTAAAAGTGTTCATTTTTGTGTCATCTACTTTTTAAATGTTTTTGTTTTTGATTATTTGGAGCAGGATTAACAATATTGTGTTACTTAACACATTCACATAGTTTAGTTCAAAAAATCAACAGTATTAAAAAGCATTCTCAATCCTTTACTCATTTATCCTGTATCCTTGTATTCCACAATGAAACACTGGTTTCTTCTTTTTTTTTTTTTTTTAAAAGTACCTGGGATTGAATTTACAACCTTGCACATGCTGTGCCGGCTCTTGTGCCGCTGAGCTAAAACCCCAGCCCCTAAATACTGGTTTCTTGTCTCTTCAAAATTTACACTTGGATATATCTGTATATTCTTATTCTTCCTCTTTATTCAATATATTTTTGCTTTCCTTTCTACTTAAGATATACTAGGGATCTTTCCATACAAGTCATGGAAAGCTATTTTATCTTTACTTTTTATTATGGGAATATTCAAACATAACAGTAGATAAATTAGCATAATACAATACTGTATCACTTAAATTGTTAATATATTGCCAAATTTGTTTTATCTATTATTTTGTAAAATATTAATAAAAAGCATATATTTTACCTTAATTTTAGCGTGCATCATTGAGAAAGTGTTTTTCATATGATTGTAGTAACATACCTACCAATGAAAAATAATTTTCTTTACATAATCTTGTGTTGTTTCATACATTTTTCTAAGTTATCCCAAGATGCCTTTTATGTATGGTTTGTTCAAACAAGGACCATGTGTTACATTTAGTTGTTAATATATCATAAGTCTCTGAATAGTGAATGTATTCTTCCTGTCATCCCAGTTATGTACCACTCTGGGCTACTTCCCTACCTATTGAAAAGAACAGGCTGGTTATCTTGTAGGCATTTCAAGCCTTTTTTTTTAATTTTTTAAAGATAGGATCTTACTATGTAGTTCATGCTGGCTTCAAACTCATGTACCCCAGGCTAGCTTTGAATTTGTGGCGATTCTCCTACTTAAGCTTCCCAAGTGCTGGGATTACAGATGTGTGCCAAAATGTCTGGCTAAAACCTACATTTATCTGATGGCTTCTTTATAACTGAAATAAGGAAAGGGAATAATAATAACTTCAGAAAGTGAGAAATGGAAGGATTTTTTTAAAGTATTTATAAACTTTAACAAGTTTTTTGTAAATTTGTTGTTTTACTCAGATAGTGATTATTTTTTGATGCTCAAATTGTTTCAACATTGGGCAGTAGGAATTCCATAAAGTCATAAAGATGGTTCCTAAGTTCCTCTCTTTCTTTCTTTCTTTCTTTCTTTCTTTCTTTCTTTCTTTCTTTCTTTCTTTCTGTCTGTCTGTCTGTCTGTCTGTCTGTCTGTCTGTCTGTTTGTCTCTCTTTCTGTCTGTCTTTCTGTCTGTCTTTCTGTCTTTCCTTCTTTCTGTAATAATGATTGAATCGAGGCCTTTCACCCTGAGCTATTTCCCTGGCTGGTTCTTGCTCCATATATATATATATATATATATATATATATATATATATATATATATATATATATATATATATATATATATATATATATATTTTTTTTTTTTTTTTCATTAGAAGAGAGCACTTTGCTGGTGGTTAAGTTGCTCAGGTCAGGCTCAGACTCATGATCCTCCTGCCTTAGCATCTTAGTGCTGGGATTATAGGCATGTGTCCTTATACTGGACTTCTGTTTTCATTTTTTTGACAAAACTTCATTAGTCTTTGAAAGCTTCTTTGTTTCTAGCTTATACAGTGAGTATCAGGCTTACCTGATAAACTCTTCCTCAGTCCTGGGATCAGCTACTCATTAGGGTTCTTTTGAGATGAAAATAGTGTTTAGAAACAGTATAGTTACTATGAGTACTGCTGTTGGAGTGACCTTGCATTTGAATTCCCTTTCATGAACAAATTTGTGTGTGTGTGTGTGTGTGTGTGTATGTATTCACTAGTTCATACCAGTACTCTTACACTATCATGTTTTCTAATAAATATGTAATTATTTACTTTTTTCAATATTAATATTACTACTGTATAAAGCTACTAAATGAAGTTTAGGATGCCTTTGCAATAGGATGCATCCTTTTTGGGCTGTATAATTTACCAGCACAATTTTTTTAGTTTTTTATTTTTTGGTGCTGGGGATCGAACTGATGACCTTGTGCTTGCCAAGCAGGCACTTGTGCTGCTGAGCTAAACCCCTGGCTAGGCTGTATAATTTAGTCCTAGATCCTAAAATCATATTTTCCCCATGTCTTTTTTTTTTTGAGTACTGGAAATCAAACTCAAGACCTTGTGCTTGCCAGGCTGGTGCTTATACTGTGAGCTATATCCCCTGTTCTTCCCTGTCATTTTGTCTTGACTTTTTTTTGGAACCTGGGATTGTATTCATGACCTCATACTTGCCAGGCAGGCACTTATGCCACTGAGCTAAATCCCCAGCTTTATCTTGATTTTTATTTTATATTCCTATTTTTTTGAGACGGAGTTTCACTGTACAGTGCTGGCTGGCCTTAAAATTACTTTGTAGCCCAGGCTGGCCTTGAACTTGCCTCAGCCTCCTGAGTGGTAGGATTACAGGTGTATACCACTATTCCTGGCCTGTTTGGTATATATTTTAGAGAAATTTATTTCTGGTTTGTTTTCAGTTTGAAGTCTTTTCCTTATGCATTTACTTTTGAATGTAACAAATGTTCAGAAATCAAAACTATAAAAACACCCAGTACTCAGAAAAGGTGTCATTTATATGAGAGCATATTGTCATACAAAATATGTGAGGTGATGGATATACTGATTAGCTTGATTAAATTATTTCACAACATGTATACATATATATATAAAATATGTTGTACACTGTAGCTATATGTGGTTTGTCATTTAATAAAACTGGGGAGGGGTGTTTCAGACATCCATTCCTATCTTTTACCTGCTCCTGGTGATCTCCTATAAACTGATTTCATTAGCTTATGCTTGATCCTCACTCCTTTTGATAGCTACATATACTGTATTGCATAGGTGTCACCATAATTTATTTACCAGTTCCCTATTGATGGTTAGTTGGATTTTTCATCAGTTCTTCCTTTGATATATACTTCAGCAAATAACTGTATATAAATTGTCATTTGGTGGTAGTGGTGGGGTATAGTACATGAAATCAGTACCTTCACCCTGAACTACATCCCTACCCCTTTTCACTTTTTTTTTTGTTTGTTTTGTTTTTTGGTACTAGGGATCAAGCTCACAACTGCATGCTCGCCAGGCAGGGGCTTATGCCGCTGAGCTGAATCCCTGGCTCCTTTTTACTATTTTGAGACAAGGACTTGCTGAATTTCCCAGGCTGTCATGGAACTTGTAGTACTTCTGCCTCAGTTTGCCAGAGTGCTGCAATTACATGTGTATGCTGCCACATATTGTCCTTTGTAATAGGTATATCCATATTTGAAAGATAAATTCCCAAATATGGCATTGCTGAGTAAAGAGGTAAATCACATATACAGTCTTATGTTCTCAAATTGCCTTTTACTTAAGATTATACTAATGTGCATTTGCCAACAGTGCAAGAGAATGCCTCCTCCCTTGGTCTTCCTTGATTTGAAACATTTTAGGTACTTTTTTTTTTTTTGTACAGGGGATTCGAACTCATGACCTTGCGCTTGCCAGGCAGGCGCTTATGCCACTGAGCTAAGTCCCTGGCCCCTTAGGTACTTTTTAATAATTTGGTTTTTTGTTTTGGTTCTTTTTAAAAAAATTTTATTGGTATATTTTGGATATACATAATAACATTCATCATAGGGAATTTGTACCTGGACCTGATATATCTTGATTATTCTATTTTTTCCTTTTCCCCTCCCCTCAACCCTGGTTTGTTTTCTTGAAACATGATCTTGCCATGTAACCTAGGCTGACCTTGCAACTCCTAATTGTCTTACTTCAGTTTCCCAGAGTTCTGGGATTATGGGTGTGTGTCACCATACACTGTTTCTTTTCAATTTTGGTACAAGAAATATATAATGAAAAAAATAATAATGATGTACAGGTTTACTAAGATATTTAAATAAGAAAATTCCTTTTTGTTTCATTTCCTCCTTGGGAAATGTGATGCATTTCAGAATAAATTTCTGAATCAAAATCTTCAAACTGCATAGCCAAGAATAATGCTAAAGAACACAGTTGTCCTTCACTTTTGCTCTAGCGTTGTCAAGATTCTCCTTATGTACACGACTGTTGTAGAAATTATGTAAGTGTATAGAAGATACTATAGTACTATCACCTCAGAGGAATGTGATAGGGAAATAAGTGAAAACTTTTTCTTGCTATTGTGTCTTTGCATTTTTTGCAATAATTTTTTTTTATAATGGGTTGAGGATTAAACCCAAGGCTTCTTGAACATGAGGCAAACACTTTCATAAAGCTACATCCCAGTCCTGTAACTACTTTCATAATTGTATTATATAATACATAAAAATATATGGGAGAAACTTTTTCTGATGCTTTGAATAATGACATGTTTTTTAACGTGTTCATAATGGGACTGTGATGTATCTGACTGCTGGGGCAGCTCTAATTTGAGTTCAGTCATCCTGCCTGCTTGACCATTGGTGGTACATGCATGAGTAATTTGTGGTATAGCAAGTTGTAAGTACATGCCTTATACACAAGCAATGAGGTACTTGTAAGATTTCCATGTTAAAATTTAGAGAATTATTGATAAACTATTTAATGAAATAAATTTGTTATACATTTTTAATTGGTATAAGTAGTGTTTTTATATTTGGGCAGTAATAATTCAGATTCAAGCAACTAATTAGATTTTGCCCCTCTATAAACTTTTAATTAATTAAAAGTAAAAAGACCAATAAAAGTGATTAGGTGTACTACTACTGCTAGTACAAGCCACTTGATGGGACAGTGACACCTGTGCCATTGGTAGGTCAAGCCTGTGGGAACATGTTAATATCTGCATAGTATTGTTGAATGAATGTGCCAGACTTTATTAGACTATTCTTTGTTGGACATTTAGGTTGTCTCTGAATTTTTCTGCAATTACACTTCTTTGTGCTTAAATCTTAGATGTCTTAAGATAAATATCTAGAAGTAGAATTACTTGATTAAAGAATATAAATTTTTTTTCCATGCTGGGGCTTAACCTCAAGGTTTTAGTCATGTTAGGTAAGTATTCTACTACTGAGCTGTATTTCCAGCTCTCAAAAGAAAGCTTTTTAAAACTTGATGCATATTTCATTGCCACAGAAAGTTGTCCCAGGATAGTCTTTGTGTAGTAGTATGTGAGATTGCTTTTTTTCCCTTGCCCATAAGCTTAGTTCCTTATTTCTAAAAAAAAAAAAAAAAAAAAAAAAAAGTATATAGAGCCAAGTGTGATAAGCCCTTGGGAGCTTGAAGCAGAAGAATTGCAAGCTCAAGGCCAACCTGGATAACTTGGCAAGACCCTTTCTTAAAAAAAACACAAAAGCTGGAATATAGCTCAGCATTCCCTGGGTTAAATCCCCAGTACTAAAAACAAACAAAAAAACAACTCCGTCTTGCTGGGTTTACATTTCATTTCTGTTGCATTATTAGGTATGTTAACTTCTGTTATTGTAGGCTGACTGTTTAACCTTTCTGTCTCTGTTTTTTTATCTGTACTGTTAGGATAAGAATATCTAAATTGTAAGCCAGGCCTTATGACACATTCCTATAAACTTGGGAGCCTAAGACAGGAGGATCATACTTCTAATTTCACTTGGACATCTTACAGAAACTGTCTGGATAAAAAAAAGATTGGGGGTAGATAAGTATCTCATTATGTACCTGAGTTCAGTTCCCAGGACCAGAAATGTGCTGATTCCATCATAATCCCAGCCCTCTTAATGCTTCTATTCCATTTCATTTTAGTTAGAAGAACCTGAAGAACCTAAAGTGCTAACACCAGAAGAACAATTAGCAGATAAACTGCGGCTAAAGAAATTACAGGAAGAGTCAGACCTTGAATTAGCAAAAGAAACTTTTGGTAAGATGGAAGAGCAGTTACATTGTACCAGGTGAAAGCTTCTGGAAGTCTTATTAGTTGTGAAATTCAGAAAACATCTTCTTTAAAGGAAACATGATACCATGTCTTTAGATATCAGAAAGCAGTTTTAGTCTGTATTCCACAGAAAGTTGGGAAGGTAGAATGAGGCACATGATTTTGAATAATTGTTTGGCGTATCAAAAGATTTTTAAAAGAAGTAGTCATTGGTTCCAAATAAGGAATACTGTTGCCTAGAATATATTTACTGGCTGGATGAAGTTGAGATGAAATCAAAGATTTGTAGCTTTGAAATTTAAATTCTGAGCCAACTACAGTGCTAACCTATTGGCTTAAATCTAAGACTAGGACAGTGGAATGCTGATGCAGGTCAGGCATCCATCCCTGGCTTCTTGTGGTTAGGGTCATTTCTTTGTGTGGTCTTTTCCAGCACTAAGTGCCCCAGGTCTTTCAAGGGCTAACATTATGCTGGCAACTGTGGTTCATGGGTGAGATAAAAGCAGTGTTGTGTTCCAGGGGGAGAGTCACAGGGCACAGAGTAGGATAAAAGGCATGGCAGAGAGAAACAGTTAAAGCCTTTACTTCAACCCAGTTTGCTGTTGTTATTTTTCAGAGTAGGGAATCAAATAATTAAATAACTTGGAAATTAAAATCTGCAACCAAGAACTGTCTAGCTCATTGATGGCAACTCAGAACCCACTTACTTACTGCAAAATGCCAGCTGCAGTTAAATGCTAATACTGAGGTTTTAGTTTAGAAAAAACAACTCATATGCCAACAGAGAAGGCTGTTTGTGCATATTGTGGCACATGTGCCATAGGTTCACTGCTGTTGGTTTAGCTATTCTGACCTTCACTCCACCCTTCTTCTGTAAAGTGCATTAAGAGGCTGACTGAGTAACCATTCACTTTCCTTAAGGAAGTAAGGACTTGCCAGTGACAGTGGATGCTCTTGTTGTTTGGTAGGTCCTAAAAGTACTCATCTAATTAAAGAGCACACTTGGCTATTATTCTGTGTCTTTACCGGATGGTGAAAACTGCCAATATGCCTATCAAAGAGGTGAATTTATGTGACATGCATAAAGTCTAGTACGGAACACCAGTATTCATATAGTCATTGGTTATAGGAACACCCTTTTTCTGGTCTTTGGCAGCTTTTGAATGCTATGGGTGCTTTGTAATGTAACATGTTTGTATTTATTTATTTATTTATTTATTTAAAAGAGGGGAAAAAAACCCAAACAGAAACACAACAGCAACAGAAAACCCTCCAAAACAATAGCAATATAGTATTCAAGATAAGATGGTAGGAATTTAACAACGGTTGTTATATTGAATTTTTTTGTTTGTTTGTTTGTTTTTAGGGATTCTGTCACTCAGTTTTTTATTTTCTGTGTTTTGCAGGTTTGTGGTGTTTGTACCTTTTTATATTGTTGTTTTTTAAATTTTTAAAATTTTTTTATTTTAAAGGAATAAAACCAAAATAAAACAGAATAAAGCCAATTAAAACAAACCAGTGTAACACAGGACTTCAATAGGAAATCAACAATGGTTACCATAATGCCCCTTGTCTTCAAAATAGCTGCAGATACCTTGTTCAAACATAGTAAAAATCAAACAAAACAACAGAATAGAACCAATAAACACAAAACAATGAATGCAATAAAGGACCTCAAAATAAAATAAGAGTAAATCCATAATGGTTACCATAATATAGCTTGTTATCTTTGAAATAGCTGCCCATGTCATTGGATATAATAAAATCAAACAAAACAGAATAAAACCCAACCCTCATATTGTTAAAGAGAAAAAATAACAAAATGTCTAAAACATGATCATTAGAGGGTAACAGTGGTTAATACATTGCCTGTTGTTATCTGTAAGTACAAGATACTTGCATTTAATTGACCAGTGTTAGCACAAACAGTTCTTTTCAGTGAATTAGGAGAAGTTAGTAGTATAACTGTCTTAACTTCCATAGACACACACACACACACACACACACTTTTTTTTTTTTTTTTTGGTACTGGGAATCAAACTCACGACCTCACACTTGCTAGGCAAATGCTGTGCTGCTGAGCTATATCCCTGGCCCTTCACATATATATTTGGATTATAACATTTATAATGAGCTGGGCGTGGTGGCTCACACCTGTAATCCCAGCTCTTGGGAGGCTGAGGCAGGAGGATCGTTGCAAGTTCTAGATGGCTACAAAGTGAGCTCAAGGCCAGCCTGAACTGCATAGCGAGACCCTGTCTCAAAAAAGACAAAAAAAATAAAAAATAAAAATAAAATACAATTATATATATACATATATATGTATAAATATAATGAATGAAATACACAGAGTTTTATTTATAAAGGAAGTCTGTTATATTGAAATAGATACAACACTAAAATGACAAATATTTGGCGTAGCATTGTTTATCCGTTGATCTGTTATATGGTGCTGGGCATTAAATTAGGGCCTCAGGCATGCTAGGCAAACACTCTTACCATTGAGCTGTGCTCCCAGCCCACTCATGCTTTTAACGAATATATTCAGTAGGATCCAGGGTTCAGTTTATATGTATTTTGAAAGTAATGATAACTGAACAGTAGGAGATGAAGGAGTATTTGCAGCAACTGTCATGTGAGAGGAAAGTATGTGTGGTCTTTGCTGATAAGTCATTTTGGTGCTATTGTAATTTGCTACCTGTTGTTGCCTACTACCTGTAATAAAAAGTGAAGAAATGGGAAATTACAGATTAGAAAAAAATCAAAATGTTTTTTCTCAAATTCATAGATCCCCTAAATTCTGTTCAAGGAGTCCAATAGCCCAGGTTAAGACTCTTGTTTTGGAATGAAGTAATAGTGTTATTTATATAGCTAATTGGTTTATAAACATTTTTTTTTTAAAAAAAAACCTCTTTCTAATATTTTCAGTGTTCCTTCTCTTCTGCAGGTGTTAATAACACAGTGTATGGAATAGATGCTATGAATCCATCTTCAAGAGATGATTTCACAGAGTTTGGAAAGTTACTAAAAGATAAAATTACACAATATGAAAAGTCACTATATTATGCCAGTTTTTTGGAAGCCTTAGTTCGAGATGTGTGTATTTCATGTAAGTAATTATTTTTAATTTATTTGTTTATTTATTGGTACCGGGGATTGAACTGACAACCTTGTGCTTGCAAGGCAGGTGCTTATGCTGTTGAGCTAAATCCCCGGCCATGTAAGTAATTCTTATCTCTGGCCCCTGTGGCTAATTTAGTAAGGACAAGAGGATGGCAGATTTATTTGGTTAGTTTTTGCCTTTTGATGCTATAATACAGACTCAGGATTTGTGTAACTACCTTGGGAATATTTGGTATGTGCAGTTAGTATGAGTGTTGGGTTTTTTGAGGAGGGTGGGACAGGCTACCTTCTTGTTTTAATAGTGCCTTCCAGATGGACTTTCAGGTTTGTAGGCAAGATAGCTGATGAAATATCAGCCAATTCTTTTTATCTGATAATATCTTGAAAGAGGCTAGAAAGAATCTTTTGGGGGAAGTGGTCTCTGGACTTGCAGAATTATAGAGATGGCTGAGAATTTATATATTTTAGGAATGAGAAAGCTCAAGGCAAGGGTACAGGTTGCTTGATAGAGCTGACATTCCCTGGGGGTTAGGTGATGTGGTGCCATGTCCTATAGAGTCACACATTTCTGGGTAGGGTATATGGGCGTGACGGTTGAGTGGTGTAGTGTTAATGTGGAAAGGACTAGTTTTTTTGTTTTTTTAATTTTAAAGGGGAAAAAAATCAAGAAGCAAACAGAAAACAACAACAAAAGCAAAATGACGACAACAACAAAAAACAGTGGCAATATAGGATTTCAAAACAAGATGATAGGAATTTAACAATGGTTGTTATATTGTATATTATCCTCAAAGTCATCGTTCAGGCTACCAGATACAAGCATGCAAGATTGATCAAACAATGTAATTTCCCTTTGAGCAATTTCTTTCCCTTTTGCTGTATCTATTGTAACTTGGATCTTATTTACTCTTTCAGGTTTTTACACTAGTGAGACAATACAGTGTTTACACATGCAATTCTGATTTATTTCACTTACGAGTATTATTTCTAGTTGCATCCATTTGCCTATGAAAGCCTCGAGTTAATTTTTTTAATGGCTGAATAGTATTCCATTATATAAATACATCCTTTTTATCCATTCCTCAGTTAATGGGCATTTGGGTTGTTTCCAAGATTTAGCTATTATGGGAAAGGTCTGATTTTGCCAGTATAAGCTGTTTTTAAGATTGAGGAAAAAAGAATCCAGTATAGTTAGTTAAAATTGAGTTTTCTAGCTGATGGCAAATGCCTGTAATCTGAGCACTGAAGAGGCTAAAACAGTAGGATCACCACCAGCTCGAGGCCAGTCAAGGCTTTGTAGTGAGTTCAAGGCCAACCTGAACTACGTAGTGAGACCCTTAAAAGGAAGAGGGAGTGTTTCTTTAAAATGATCACCAAGATGGGGTTCTAAGTTTGGTCAGTGATATGCCCAACTGTTACTTTATTCTGGATGTACCATCTTTGTTTTGGGAGGTGCTTTCTAAACCACTGAACACTCTGGTTGATAAAACTGTCTTGGTTCTTTCTAATTTCAAGGATGGGAGAACATGTTGTTCCCTAAACAGGCCTGTCATTGATGGTATACCAAGACAGTAATTGTTTTCTTTCCAGCTCCTGTGCTAGAGAATAGATTCCTGAATATAGGGATTTCACCTGTAAGTTTAAGAACTGTTATGGAGGAGGCAGGAAGAATTGTCACTGAGCTGAAAGTGGTCACACAGGCCTATAATTCCAGCACTGAGGAAGGCTGCAGCAGAAAGGTCACGAAGTACTGCCAGGGCAACTTAGCAAGACCCTGTCTCAGAATAAACAAAGAAAGGGGCGGGGATGTAGTAGAATGCCCCAGCTTTAATCTCTAGTACTGGAAAAAATTATCATTGAGACCAGCAATAAACACCTGTAACCCCAGCATTGGAGAGCTTGAGAGGTAGGATTGTGAGCTTGAGGTCATTCTGTACTAAGACCCCATCTCAAAAAAAAAAAAAAAAAAGAAAAGAAAAGAAAAACCAAAACCAAAAAGTTATTCCATGTTCATTTAGCTACTCCTGACAGCGTTTAGGGTACAGGAAGGGAGCATTGTGAGCTATAAATGGTTTTTCAGTGGTTGAGCTATTTTATGCTAGTAATTACAGGTCATTATACAGGGTATGATACAAAAAAAGTGAATGTGAGCTGGGTGTGGTGGCACATACTTGTAATCCCAGCACTTGAGAAGCTGAGGCAGGAGGATTGCTGCAAATTCGAGGCCAGTTTGGGCTACATAGTGAATTCAAGGTCAATCTGAACTACATAGACTCTTGTCTCCAAAAACAAAACAAAACCCAACCCAAACCCCAAACCAAACCAAACCAAACCAAAGCTTATCCTCACTTCAGACACACCAGTCATTTTTTTTTTTTCTAAATGCATTTTATTTTAAGGAGGAAAAAAATTCAAGACACAACAACCAGGGCAACAACATTGCTGTCCGCAAATCAGTCACCCAGAGCACAAGACATCTACATTCAGTTGTTTGAACAGTACCAGTACAAACCTTTATCTTCAGTGAACTCGGAGAAATCAGTAGTATGTTTGTGTGTGTGTGTGTATGTGTGTGTATATACACACACATACACATTCATACATACATAGTTTCGTACAGCTTCTCACTAGTGAGACAATATGATGTTTACACATGCATGTCTGATTTTGCTTGTGAGTATGGTCTCAGATTGTATCCATTTACCCATAAGTCTCCAGTTTGTCCTTCTTTATGGCTGAGTAGTATTCCATTGTACAAAACCACATCTTTTTTATCTGTTCCTCAGTTGATGGGTATTTAGGTTGTTTCCAAGATCTAGCTAGTACAAATTGTGCTGCTATGAACACTGGTGCACATATATTGCTGTGGTATGAAGTTTTTAATTCTTCTGGGAAGCTATCCAGAAGGGGAATAGCTGGGTCAAATGGAACTGCTAGTCCTATTTTTTAGAGGAATTTCCACACTGATTTCCAGATTACCATCATTCATGGTGATTTTGACTTTGGAAAAGAACCAAAAGTAACGCAGTGCCAGATCTGGTGAACAAGGTGGATGAAGACACACTGTAATGTTTTTACAGGCCTGTCTTTCCCTTGAATGATAGTTAGGAGCAGCATTCCCTGTATTTTTATCACACCTTATGAAAACACCAGACGACTTCTAGAACTGTTTAAAAAAAGTGGCAAGAACAATGTCTTTATTGTACTTTTTTAAAATTTTAAAAACTTTTGGGTAGGTGGGGTTGACAGGATTTCACTATGTGTCTTTCACTGTAATATAGATATCTCTATATTTTTTTGAAACAGGGTTTTGCTATGCATTTCTTTTGGGTTTTAGTACCGGGGATTGAACTCATGACCTTGTGCCTGACAGGCAGGTGCTGTGCTGCTGAGTTATATCCCCAGCCCTACCATGCATTTCTTACTGGTCTTGATCTCACTATGGAGTCCAGGCTGGCCTTGAACTTGTGGTCTTCCTGCCTCGGTCTCCCAAGTGCTGGGACTACAGGTGTGTGCCATACCTGGCTACTTAATTTTTTTATTTTTTGTGGTGCTTGCCTTATGTATGCAGAGCAAGAACTCTACCACTGAGCCATATCGACAGCCTTCTATTTTTTGATCAACTTGTGTAAAGTTAAATTTTTTCCAGGTTTACCATTTTAAGTACTGAGTTCTGATCTGTGATCCCAGCTATGAACAGAATGATTCCTGGTCACCTTAATATTTACAAAGAGAAATTCAGTCATTTCAAAATTGAAGTTTTTGTTTGAGACAGGGTCTTGCTGTGTAGTGCAGGTTGGCCTTGAACTAAGGCTGGCCTCAAACTTGTGGCAGTCTTCCTGCCTCAATTTCCTCAGTGCTCGGAGTACAGGTATGCGCCACCACACTCAGCTTCAGAATTACAGTTTAATGATGCGTAGTTAGGATCCTCAAGACTTTTGAAAGGATGCCTGTTTTAACTTCTCAAAATGCTTAAATGTTGGTTTTGGGAATGTCTCTTTTTCTTTTTAGTGGAAATTGATGACTTGAAAAAGATTACCAATTCATTGACTGTGCTTTGCAGTGAAAAACAGAAGCAAGAAAAGGTAAGAGCAAACTGTATAGGGAAATGTTTACTGATTAGGATTAGTTACAGGTAGAATATTCTTGATAGATGTAGGAGGAGCCTGTTATATTTAAAAGTCAAGCAGGTCAGCCAGGTGTGGTGCTACACACCTGTAATTACATCACTCTGGGATGCTGTGCCAGGAGGAGCAAAAGACTGAGTCCAACTTAATGGTGTAGCCAAGACCAGGTGACAAAATAGGAAAATACAAAAAGGGCCTGGGTGTAGTCCCTAGTGCTACAAAGACAGACATACAAAACCAAGCAGTTCACTAATGTTGCTGAAGTTGGAGTGCAGGTACCTTTTTGTTTATGGGCATCTTGTGGTGCTCTTTTCTGAGTTAACAGAAATTGCTGTAGCTTAGGCTTGAGCTGTTCCTTTAAGAATGGGCATTTTCTTGGACCAGATGCCTTGGCATCTTTATGAGGATTGCTGTATCAAAGAAAATACCAATAGCAGATAAAGTCTCATGAATTAACTCTCTGTCTTATCCTTAGCAAAGCAAAGCCAAAAAGAAGAAGAAAGGTGTGGTTCCTGGAGGGGGACTGAAGGCCACCATGAAAGATGATCTGGCAGATTATGGTGGTTATGATGGGGGATATGTACAAGACTATGAAGACTTCATGTGACATTTTATCTTCTGGTGTCTTTTTTCTGTTGCCCACAATCCCTTCAACATGTAGCACAACTTCGTTTCCTTTCAGTTCTGCCAAATGCTACAATCAGAAGTGCAGTATCTTTTGTGCTGGTTATTTAACCCCTTGACACTTAGGTGCTAATGTGCAAATGAGGGAACTTGGATCTTGCTGCCAAGGGGTTAAAATTGGGAACCTCAATTGCTACTAAATCATAGTTGACAAACAGATCTAATAATGTTGTCATTGTTGCTATCTGATTGCACAGCAGCATTCACCAGATTGGAAACAAAGGTTGCAACATGACAAAAAATTATGTAGTATTTACCAGCACCATTCAGTAATACAGCCTTAACCATACCTCCTTGAACTACTTCATAATTTGTTAAGAAAAGCAGTTTGTAGTAAGGGCATGTGGTGTGCACCTAGTATTAAAATTGCTTTGTCTTAAAATTGAGCGTGAGGATATTAAAAATCCATTGTGAAGAAGACTGCTTATCTTAGAATGAAGATATTTAAAAATTAAATGACCAAACCCTCTAACTTTGAAGCTGAAGAAGGGTAAACCTCTCCATTATTGCAGTACAAGTTGTGGAATCTGTTGAGTGCATAGACTATCTAGTTTTTAATTTATTAGAGTATTTCTATTGATGGCGTGCTTCAGGATGGGGGAGGGAAACTACCTGATTCAAGTGTCTGGGAAATAAATCTCTTGTTCTTCTAGGCTGCAGTGGAACAAACTTTAACAGGGTTTTGGCATTTCCTGTCCTTTATAAAACATGCTCAGCAAACTGCACCAGTTAACTAGTTTGGTAAATTGTCATGTTCACAATTATGACATCTGCGATGTTTTATAAAGTAACTAATTTAATAAAATTACTATTGTGAGGACTTAAATTTTGTGTTACAGCCCAAGAGATATTTTTGGAAAATACAGATTGCAGCTCTTGGGACTAGAGTTACCTATAAACATACTAAAGCTTAATCAGTGCTTGGTGTAGTTACAGCTTTAAAACAATGATTTGCCAGGTCGTTAATTAGTGTCGCCATAGAGCAACAAAGATATAGCTATAAGGCTATTTTCTTATTTATTTGGGAAATTATTTTGTTTAGATACTAAAGTCTAAAATACTAGAACTATTTATTTGAAGACCAGGAGCCTACAACTCAGGTTATGGGTACAAGCATAAATTGGGATCTTTATCTTGTCCTAAGTGATTTAACAAGATTTGTGAGTTTGTCTTTTTTTGGTCCCAGTAACAACCAGAGCAAAAAATATTTTTAAGTGTAAAACAGGACCATTTAAATGACTTGGTGAATTAATAGAAGGTCTGACTACACAGCAATAATTATAGCAAATACTGTTTTAGGGCAGACAAGGGCTAAGATTTCCTTAGCAGTAATAATGACATACACTGAATTTAAAATCTATTTTATTATAGAAAGATCAGTTTCTAACAAATGACAATGTATCACCTGTTCCTTAACTGTGTAAATAATATTAAATTTCTTTGAAACTGGAATCTGCAGGCACAGGTATCCTTTAATCATTGCATTACCTCTCAATGCAGCAATCATCCTGAGGAAGCTTTTAACAACAGCATCCGTGTAAAATGGTGTAGATTAGCAGTCACTTCCAAATAATGAAAATTCCTTCATTATTCACCACTCACAAAGTACTGAGATGGTATATTTTTGGACTTTCCCAACGCAGACCATAAACTGCGCAGTGCATTCTACTCTTGATCATGGACATCTGTCAGAACCTCCTGTTGTTACAAGGCAACAGGCATCTCTGAAGTAATCTAACCTGCAAGCATGTCCTTTAGACAGCAGCCTGTTTGAGGGTCCTTTAGAAGCACATTTACAATTTCATAAAATTTGTGTTCATATGCCAACTTGTAATATAAATAGATATCTTCACAGTATGAGAGTAACTTCTTCAGGTTTTCTGTGACCATGTCAGTAGGCTGATGTTGTTTATATCTAGACAAACGAAAAAAGCACAGGCTAAATACTGTATCTTCAGTGGAGACTGCTATCTCACGCTGCTGCCTGTAGAGGAGAGGGTGCTTTCATCTGGGAGATTATTTTCATTAAGAACAAGTATGTCAATACTCACCTTAAATTTATTGCCACAAAAGACTCTGGATTAGGTTTGTAGGCACCTCTCACATTAAGTAGGAGGTAACGTAAGCAAGCTTCTTACTCATTTGTTTGCATAAGTCTGCCTAAGATCACTCTGCTGGAGATTCTTGATGGCTACACCATTTTAAGCAGAAGAGTAAGCTAAGGGTATGTCATAATTAGCTGAAATTTCTCATTCCCATCTTGCCTCAGAGTTGAGAAAAGCTCAGTCAACTATATCCCCCAGCACACACTGGACAGGGTCTCTCTTATGTTGCCCAGGTTGGTCTTGCCTCAGGTGAGCACCCACTGGTATTTCCCAAGTAGCTAGGAGTGTGTAGGTGTGGGTCACTGCACCCAGCACAGTCAACTTTTAAACTTACTTTTTTGAAATCTCTTCAAATACACTGGGTCTTAATAACCTTTGCTGTTTAAATTCTTCCAAGTAATTAAAGTCTCCTTTAAGAATCACTTGTTGGTACAGAATTTCAGCCCAATCTGGAACAAAGTCATAGGCCTCAGCTACAATAGATGCCTTAAAGAGATGAAAGTGAAGGTGAACACCATTTAGAGCCCATTTGATGCACAACAGAAGACAAATTCTACAAAATAGCCACACAAAGTGAATGTGATCATTATCAACTCTGTTAAGACTGTCAGACTTGGTGAAAAGTATGGTATTAGTTTGGCACTGTCCCTCCTGTAAACCCCAGCCACTTACCATCAGTGTTTGTAGCTTTCACAATGGATTAATAAAACTGAGGAGGAAGTAGCCTCAACTGTAGAAGAAACAGCTAAGGGCTGAATCCCTATTGTCACTCCCACTCCATTTAAGGACTAGAACCCACACTGGCAGCCCTCCTCTTGGTGCTAACACAGGTGTATAGTTCTGTGCACAGAGATTCTTGTAGGATCATTAGCAATGATGGGACTCTAAATTCAACTGTCTGTGGGCCAAAGAGCCCTATCTACCTCTGCTGCTTTAATAGGATGGGGAAGAGGAGATGGTATTGCTTTGCGCAGTCCAAGGTGCCCAAAAAACATGCTATGGAGAAACAGCAAACTACTGCCCACCCCATTGGTCTTTTTTTTTTTTTTTGGACAGTCCTGCTATAAAGTTCAGACTGGTCTCAGACTTGAGGTGATCTTCCTGGTTCAGCCTCCCAAGTGCTGAGGTTACAACTGTGTGCCACCATATCCAGCTAAATCACCTCTTCATGGTTGTATTGGACATATTGGACAGTTAAGTCAGGACATTTAGGCTGGTCCTGTTCCTAGCCCCGAGATTGTAACTCAACCTTTGTCCCATTAGTGTTGCAGCAAGAGAGATGCTGCACTGCTGGCTAGAGTTCTGTTTCTTGTTCACCTGGTAAAACCGAGGCAGGGCCATGATACAGTCCATGAGCTTATGGCGGGCTAAGTTGATGACCATTGTGTTGTGGCCAGTATTCAAAAAGTGGATCTGTAGTGTTATCAGCTTGGTGAGCCGGTGACAATGCAGGGCCTGTCGCACACAGGAGTCCTGAGGAACAAAGATGGAGGGAGATACACAGAGAAAAATGTGAGCCCTCTAACAACTATACTTACCCCTCCCCTGCTTGGCCCATGATACTACCTTTCCTTAGAGGAACTCGGGGACAAAAGAACTCTTACTCCAGACAACAAGGCCAGGGTGAATCCACATCATTCACACTGTTGTTACCTTGGCATAACTCTCGGCTGCATCCAGCATGAGGGTCAGGGCCTTCAACAGCAGCTGCTTCAGCTGCTGTCCATCTTTGAGGTTGTCCTCTGCAAGGAAGAAAGGAGACTGTTGAGTTGATTGAACTCCCAGGTGGACTGTCCTCTCAGCCATGGTAGGATAGGAGAAAGACACCCTCGCCATATTCACAAGGAGACAGAGGTGTCTCAGGTCAAACGCTGTGGGGTCTGAAACGTGCATTCTTATTATAACTTCACCCTGAAATACGACTTGGTGCCCCTCTAGTTCTTTGCTCTGAGCACCAAGGAAGGCTTTCATAGCATCAGTATGCAGTTGTTCCTGATGGACAACATCCTAGATGCACAAGACCCAGTCCCAGGAGTGAAAATGCCTCCCAAACACCCTCTCAATTTCCTGTCTAGCTGAGGCCCTGCTTCAAACCATGCTTTCCCATTAGCAGTGTGTTCTGGGAGTGCTGCAGTGATTCACTCACCCCAGGCCTGACACTCAATCAACTTCAGTTGAATACGGGCAGCTGCCTCATGGTTCTCCCCAATCTCTCGGCACATGCTGAAGCATAGGGCAATCATGTTGTGCTTCTCACTGTCCCCGGGACGGCAGCGTTTGATGTAGTCCAGCAGTGCTGTCTTCAGGGTCCCATTCTGCTCAGGAAGAAAATGGGATACCAAGATCTCAACCAGGGACTGCATGACAAGTAGGACTGGCTGTCTCAAAAGTTCCCTAAAAACTCCTGAGAAAGGAAAAGATGACTAAAACTGAAATGAATATAGGCTATGCTTTCCTGGGTAAAAGGAAACAGGCATGTCCTCTATGAACAGTGAAATGCTTCAGAAGGCAGAAGCCTTAAAAGTACAATGCATCGGGCTGGAGATTTAGCTCAATGGCATAAGCATCTGCCTTGCAAGCACGCGATCGTGAGTTAGATTCCCGGTACAGATGGAAAAAAAAAAAAGTACAATGCATCTGCTGATCTAACAATTATAGTTCTACAAATCTACCCTAAAGAAACAAACAGGGAAAAGTATTAAATCTTAAGTTGGGTGTGGTGGTGCTCCAGTGAGTGATGAAGGACAATCACAAGTTCCAGGCCAGCCTGGGCTGTTACATAGTGCAAGGCCAGCCTGAACTACATAGGAGACCCTGTCTCAAAAAAAATTGTATGAATGTGTGTAATTAAGTAGAAACAGCCTAAATGTCTACAATAAAGGCTAACAGAATCCCTTGTAGCCACTGAAACTAATGTGGAAGACTGTTGGTTTGGGGAATAATTATGATACACTTGCTAAGGGAAAAATAGCTATTTCCTATCTCCATGACTTAACTTTGTTAATACAAATATGTATGTATGGTTTTGAGTAAATTGCAAAGAAAGGGCCTATACCAAACGTAGCAGCGATTGTTCTCAGATGCCTCAGATGCCAAGGGCTGTTTTCTGTATTGTTTTCCAAACGTCTTACATGGAATTTGCATTACTTTTTTTTTAAAGAGCAGAATATATTTACTGAGAGAAAGAAAGCTTTTGTCTGAGAGACACACAGAAGGGGTCCCTAGTGGATTGTCTTGCATTACTTTTATAATCAGAAAAAGTTATTAAAAGAATATTTACAGAAAACTGCCTCAAAAAATTGCAATTCAAAAAATCCTTGGGCAGATCCTGAAAATGCATCCATGCCTTAGACCTTCTGTCCTGACAGCTGGGTTGGTCTGATGTGAAACTAGCCCAGAATTAGAAATGTTTGGTTGGAGCTAGGTTCCCAGAAGCCAAAAGTACACATTTTATCATCATCATCATCATCATCATCATCATCATCATCATCATCATCATCATCATCAATTTTGAGACAGGGTACCATTACGCAGTTCAGGCTGGCCTTAAGCTTATTTTTAAGTCCAGGCCAGCCTTGAGCTCACCTTGTAGTCCAGGCTGGTCTCAGACTTACAAGGATACTCTTGCCTCAGCTTCTTGAGTGCTGGGATTACAGGCGTGCACCACCATGCCCAGCTAAGTAATGTTATTTAACTGTTCCGAGGTGAAATGAGGAGAGGCAACAAATCTGCCAAATATGTGGCTAGGAAACACTGCTTGAGTGATGCACCTGGTGTCACAGTACGCTGGTGATGGTTTCCCAAAGGCCCAAAGGACTGAGTAAGGCAGGGTTCTGTTTCCAAGCCTCCTTACTGGAGGATTTCTGGTTCAGGGCTTTACATTTACCTTCCTAAGTTGATCCTAGCAGGGTGCTTTTTCATGGTTCCCTTAAAAATCCTCCAGTCAGGCACAGTATCAGAGTCCAACAGTCCACTTTTAGCATACATCTCAAGCAAGGATTTTGCTGCTGCTAGAAAAGGTATTTTCTGAAATGCAAATGCCATGGGGGTCTCTAGCCTATGGCCTGTGAGTTGGATACAGTCAGCTCACCTGGGCCACACTGAAGAGGAATCATATGTGACATATAGAACAGATAATATATACCTAGTGTGTGTGTGTGTGTGTGTGTGTGTAAAAGAACTTCCTTTATTTTTAAATAAAGGACCACAACATAGGGATACCTACTGGAAGAAGCAGGAGACAAACTTCAGTATGGGTTTTTTTTTTTTTTTTTGTCTTTCTGAGACAGGGTCTCGCTATGCAGTTCAGTCTGCCCTTGGGTTCACTTTGTAGCCCAAACTGGTCTCAAACTCAACAATGATCCTCCTGCCTCAGCCTCCCCAGTGCTGGGATTACGGGCATGAGCCACCACACCTGGCTTCACTATGTTTTTTATGTCTTGTTTTTTGAGAAAGGATCTCACTATGTAGTTCAGGCTGACCTTGAATTGACAAGATAGCCCAGGCTGGTCTCAAACGCATGCAGTCTTCCTGGATTAGCCTCCCCAGTGCACCAGACAGGTACACCACCATGCCTGGCATTTTCTTCAGTATTTAATGTCAGCATAATCCCTACCTGGTCAGCACTCAATTGAGTGTCTGCTTTCCTCCCTGCACTTCTGTGGGCCCTACCCTGACTGAGATAATCACTCAGAAAAGTTGAGCCCAGTTCACGGCTCACACCCACCGGATCCAGCTTCTTCCTCATCAGCACTTCGAAGTAGTGTTTTTGATGCAGCAAATCAAATATGTACGTCATCTCGTTGTACCTTCCAATGCCAGTGAGGAGCCGGACCTGTGGGGAGAGTGCATGTGTCAGTGTCTCTGGAGTTCTTTGAACCAGACTATTCTGTCAGGGTGGCTGCATGCTCAGCTTTCTCCTGTGCTCCCCATAGGGGACTTTGGAGGAATCACTGTGGTGGTCATCGGGACATCATCGGCTCACTGTTCCTTCTTTGTTGTCTACGCATGACTATCAAGTAATGTGGAGCCATCTCTGGCAGGCTCTGGCTCTTCCCACTGCTCTCAGTGGCCCTTGTGGTAGAGAACTTGGGAAGGCAGTGAGGCTTGGACAATCAACTCATTTACCTTGTTCTGCGGGAGAAGTGAGCCCTCTAGAAAAGCTCACTGCCTTGGCATGAGGATGCAATGGCCCTGAACTTGGCAGGGACCCTCTCTCTCTCTCTCAAGACAGAAACACTAACTTGGAGAACTGCAGGCTGGGCCGCCCAGCTGGTTCCCAAGCAGGTCATGGGACCCAGAGGGACAGAATTTCCTAAGACCACATCAGCTCTAAGCAAGCACTGATCTCTGCTCCTCTCAAAGTCTGCCCCAGACCAGAGGATGGGTGGAGGGGGCCACTCACCGCCAGCCCGTACTCCTCGTTGGGAGCCAGGTGGTTGTCTGTTAGCATCCGGGCGGCCTGAAGGACTTGCATGATGCCCTCCATGTGGCATGTCAGGGTGAAGCAGTGATGAGCCAGGATCAGGAGTTCTGTGGCTGGGGTGGGACATTGGTGAGATAAACCCACTGTGACCTCTGCCTAGAGTGAAGCTTTCACTGGTCCCTCTGGGGCTTGGCCACACTATCTCGCTCTCTGGGACAAACTCTCTGGTGATCTCAAGAATCTGCTCTTAGTGATAAGTCCAGGGATTAACCCTGTTCTCCAGAGAGTCATGTAGTGGTCCTATCTCCAAATGCTCAAAATGTGAAGAATGGATCCTCGCCTGCTAAAGATGGAGAAACTTTCTGAAGACAAACTGATGGCATTTCTTCTAACACAAATCTAAACTCTTTCTTCACTTGCACCTCAGTGGAAGGTTTCAAGAATTCTGGCTTTCCAGACTAGGGATCTGGCTGAATGCAAACTGAAAACTACTATGAGCCAGGTGTAGTGGTACCTTCCTGTAATCCCAGTATTCAGGAGGCTGAGGCAGGGGGATTGTCTTGAGTTTGAGACCAGCCTGGGCTACATAGTGAGTTCAAGACCAAAGAAAAAAAGAAAAGCCTTTTGGGGGGTCTATCAAACATTAAAGGAGAAACACTTTTCAGGAAATGCTACACTACCTAAGAGTGAAGGGTGACATTTTTTTACCGGAGTTAAATTTAGCCAGACACCGATACATATCCACATACTTGTGTGTATGTGTGTACGTGCACGTACACATGTGCACAAACAGACACATGCATGTATATGTGTGTAGAAGCCTGTAAGATGAGAACCCCCTTGAATCAGGACTCTATCTTAGGGAAATAATCATGGATGGGCATAGCGTTATTCATCAGAATGTTTAAAATCGCAAACAATGGAAACTAAAGGATTCAAAATTATATAGTTGGGGCCGGGGATTTAGCTCAGCAGCATAAGCACCTGCCTGGCACGTGTGAGGTCAGGAGTTTGATTCCTGGTACAAAAAACCCCAAGATATAGTTATTAGTATTTTTTTTTATGATACTGAGAATTGAACCCAGGGCCTCTTCATGTTAGGCAAGTGCCCTATCACTGAACTACATCTCCAGCACCTTGCCCCCAACTCTTTTCTAAAAAAATTTTGAGAAGAGTCTTACAAAGTTGCTGAGCTGGCCTGAAACCTGCAATTTTGCTGCAGCCTCACTCGATGCTGGGAAAAGGTTTACATCACCACATGGAGCTACAGATTTTGTGTGTTAAATTTAAGACTACTTTTCCATATCTTCTAAATTTTCTTTCTAGCTTTCTACTAAAAACTCATGCTCCATGCTGCAGTGCTAGTTATTCAGAGCAGGAACAAAGACTTAAATGAAGTTTTGGAGAGATGACCCCAGGAGACCTTTTGGAGACCTGCTTAGGCTCAAAACATGTAAGCAAAAGGCTAAGAACTTACTGCAGGACAGCTCCCCATGAGGAACACAGGAAATCTTATCTAGCAACTTCATCCCAACCAAGGTGTGGTCTTGACACAGAGCTGTTAGCTGAAGAAATGTCTGGCTTTCTTCTGCTGGGCTGAACATATGCTTATGTCCTACATAAAGAGATGTGGAGACGGGTTGGGTTTACCATGGGAGAGGTGGGAGAAGGACAAAAGCATGCAACCGGAGGCCACTCTGCCCAGGCTGGGCATCGGTAGGCATGCTGAGGGGCAGTCCTGCTGCTGAGCTCTGAACCTTGGCCCACAGGACAGATCAGTGACCGGGTTGGAGAGGTCAGAGCTACTCTGAGAATGATCAGAAAGTAATACAAAAAAACAACAAAATAAGTGCAGTGCATTTCCAGATGAGATCTAGAAATGTGAGTGGGCAACATACAGGATGCAACACACAGGATGCATCTGAGCAGAACATCTACATCCTTGATGCTGGGGACTTGAGACTACTGTCTCAGAGGCTGGGCCACAGCACCTGTTCCCTCAGATGGGGTCAGCAGCTCCTGCATCACCTCTTCAGCCACAAGCTCAGCCACAGTGTCTGGAGGGAGGCCCTGTGTACTGATGAAGGCCTGGGCTCGTCTGCACCGGTCAGGTTGCTGGGAGGCCAGAATTGCATGGAGCAGGGCCTTGCCATCTTGGGTAGCAACCTCTGTGTAGGAACAGCCCAACTCCTGGGAGGAAGGTAGAGCCAAAGTTATCCTTAGGAATCAAGAAAAATCAAGACAGCCTTATAAGACGTGGTGTGGACAAACCCCATTGTTTTCTGAGTTTAAAAATCCCTTCCCCTGAGCAAAACCCCTGAAAAAGCAAGTACTATTTCCTAGTCCTTTCTATCATTCATCACAGTCAGACTCAAGTAAAAGAAAGGCTTATTAGAAAACATCAGATGACCATCTCTTGTTGAACACTGTTTCAAACATGAGCAGCATAAAAAAGCAAAATAAAATGCAACAAGATCTCCCTTATTGTTCCCATAGCAATAGCAAAACTTCCCATTTCCAAAGAAGTCTTGGGAGTCTTCTCTAGGTCTGAGTGCTCTGACACTGGGGTTTATTCCCTTCAAGCTCTTTTACATCTTATCTACTGTTTTCCTCCTCAAAGCAGCACTGAGCCAGAACATCCTGGTTCCTGTCTTTATAGTCACTACACAATCTGGAAGAACACTGAAGACATGAGGTCTTGAAAGGACCCTCATATTCAAATTATTATTTAAATGGAGAGCAAGGGTCCACTGAGGTAGAATGCCTCACCCAGTCTTCTGGGTGATTGAGCTTTGCCCAGGACAGACTGCCCTGGGGCTTGGCCCGGTGTCCTCCCCACTATTCCCTGCAGACAGACTCACAGGGCCCAATATCCTGCCAAAGGCCCTGTTCCAAGGTCACCTGGGAAGCTGTCACGGCACTGTCCAAAATCTACCTCCAGCCTCCCCTTCTAGGAGACCTCCCACATACCTTGGCGAGTTCATACAGGCAGAGGATCTGCCGGCAGTAGTTCTTTCCATAAAGGCATTTGCTTGTCAGAGTTTCCAGATTTGTCACCACTTCATCACTTGGCGGCATCATCACAAATGACTGACTATCCAAACTTGAAGCTGGAAGCAAATACAAGTCTGAGAGGGCCCCAGGCTGGCAGGTTAAGACATCTCCCCAGACCCCTATGACTTTGCCTCTCTGCACGCCACTCCCTGCATCATGCTTCCATGGCACCCCTCAGTCTGCGATCACCCTTGACAACGCCCCACTTAAACTTCTCTCATTAACTTCTAGGAAGACCCCATGCTACAGAAGTCTCAAAGCCACCTAGAGATCAGCACCAACTTTCCTACCAGACTCCTCCACACATACCCTCTCCCAGCTTCTCCACTTGTCAAATAAATCATCAGGTATCCATCTGTATCTGTATCTATATCCGCATCTATTTCTTAGTCTCAGCCTTCAGCACCCTGCACGTGAGAGGCTGTTACTGGTCTCTTGCGGCTGGCCTCCCTTCTCTCTCAAGTTAACTGTCCACATACTCATTTCCAAAATGCAAATATATTTTGAAAGTATAATAAAATTAAAATCCATTGATTTAAAAATAAAAATCTTTGGGCTGGCAATTTGGCTGAGTAACAGAAGCCATGAGTTGGATCTCTACCTTTGCAAAAACACCACACCCTCAAACAGCCTGAACAGTAGAAAGCTTTTTTAAAAAAATTTGATTAAGTGTTTCTATTAGGAAAACCAGTACGATGTTTATATGAGTGTGTATACGCATGTGTACACGTGCGTATGTTGCTGGGCCTGGAAACTATGGCCCTGTTCCTGCAGGCAAGTGATCTATCACTGAGCAATATCCTTTGTCCTTTGTTATTATTTTGAAAAAAACAATGTCACTAAGTTGCCCATTCTAGCCTTGAAACTTCTGAGCCTCCTGCCTCATCCTCCTAAGTAGCTGGGATTACAGAGTACATATTGCGTCCAAGCAAATAAAGAAGTTATCCTAGGGAGTTTGATGAATATGACACTAAACTCACTTTTTACTCTATATACTTCTGTATTGTTATTTGCTACAATAAATACATTAAGCTGTTGCATTCGAAATATTAAGTAATGCTGGGTCTACTAGCACACACCTGTAATCCCAGCACTTAGAAAGCTGAGGCAGGGAGATGGTGAGTCTGGGACCAGCCTGGGATATATAGTAAGACACTACCTTAAACCCCAAACATAAATAAATAAATAAATAAATAAATAAATATTAAGCATTATAAATGCTCTAAAAAGATAAATGAAATGCAATTCAGATCATGTAAGTCCTATTCACCCCTCAACTGCCTGAATGGTAGAAGGCTTTTTTTTAAATTTGATGAAATGTTTCTATTAGGAAAATAAGTAGGATGTTTATAATTTTTTTTTTTTAACCAGTACCAGAGATCAAACTCATGACCACATGCTTGCAAGGCAGGTGCTTATGCCGCTGAGCTAAATCCCCAGCCCCCAAGTAGGATGTTTATATAATGAGTGTTTACACATGTGTGCATGTATGTGTGCAAATGTGCATATGTTGCTGGGCCTGGAACCTATGGCCTTGTGCATGCAGGGTCCAATTCTAGGTGAGATGAAATAACCTCACTCTACCTTGTCTCCATCTGAATAGGAGAGGGGGAGAGGGGAGAGGGGAGAGGGAAAGGGAGAGGGGAGAGGGGAGAGAGGAGAGAGGCGAGAGAGACTGCCTTGCCCCAGACAAGTATGAGCATGGGATCACTCAAGCAAGCACACACTCTGGGAAAAGCCTTCCATAACCAGTTCAAGGGGAAGGAACTCTACCTTGGCCTAGTTCCTAAGAACCCCTGGCAGTGGCAGCAGAGGCTGCAGTGGCAGCTGGAAGGACCCTACTCAGAGACAGGACACTTCTAAGTATGGTGCTCCAGACTCAACGGCTACAGCTCTTAGCACTACTCTCCCTTTACCTGGCCCTGGAAGTGGGCACGGTCAGGGAACATGTGACAGGGAGGTCAGCTAACCCTTCAGCACTGGACTATAGGACAGAAAAGGAAAGTCTCAGAGATCCAGAAACTACCTGGAAGAGGCACAGGAAAGCAACCTGATAGAATGTTATGACCACAGGGCTCACTCCTGGGCTGCCACATGGGTCTGAGCCTAAAGAGCACACGGAAGCCTGAGAACGCAGGAACCTGTGCAGTGCTACAGGGCACACTGACCTTGGAGTGTGGTGCTGTGAGGTCAGAACCGCAGCCCACACAGGACCTCAGCCTGAGGCACACAGTCTGCTGGAGAATGTCAACATTCTTACAAGATGTAAGTAAGACCCAGAGTTTCAATGAGTATATTAGACTATAAACTATTCAAAATATTCAGGAATGCAACTCCCAAAAATAAGTCTACAAAAAGTTGGAAAATCTCAGCTTACCAGAACATGCCAGCCAGCATGAAATGACATACACGTCAGATACGACAGACTTCAAAGCAGCTATTAATGAATGTCTTGACAGAAACTGAAATACAGAATTGTCAGCAAAGAAACAGAAGACAAAAAAGAACACTGAAATTTCAGAACTGAAAAACTGAGAATGTAAAAATCACAGAAATTAAAAAAAAAATTGCAGATGAAAATGACAAAGGAAGAGCTCAGTGAAACTGAAGACAGACTAACAGAAATTATCCAAACCCCAATGAAAAATGTGAGAAAAAGCTGAACAAAGCTTGAGTCATCTGTTCGAAATTCATAACATAAAAGTTCCAGAAGGAAAGAAGAAAGATTATGGCGCTAAAATTTTTTTTTCAAAAAATTAAGGCTGAACTGTGGGTGGTGGAGCCTGCTTATAATCCCAGCATGCAGCAGGCTGAGGCAGCAGGATCACAAGTTCCAGGTGAGCCTGGGTTACAGAGTGAGTATTTCCCCAGTTTGATAAGATATACAAACTTATATACATATATTTTTTTGGTACCAGAGATCAAACTCACAACCTCGTGCTTGCCAGGCAGGTGCTTACACTGCTGAGCTAAATCCCCGGCCATAAACTTATATATTTAAGAAGTTCAGTGACTCTCACAGAGTACACCTACTGAAGTATATACCAAAATTTTTGAAAGCAACCAAAAGTATATATTATGGATAAGTGAACGCTGACTCAAATACAGATTTTTCATCAAGATACTGTGGAGGCCCAAAGAAAATGGAACTTCCTTTTCTGTCTCTCCTTCCCCCACCCTCCCTTCCTCTTTTCTCCCTAATTTTCCTTCTTGGAACTGTATTTTCAAGTTCTAAAAACAACTCCAATTAATTTTTTATACTCAGAAAAAACTTTTAGACATGGTCTAAAAGGTAGCCTAGGCTAGCCTCAAATTTGTGATCGTCTTACCTCAGCCTCCCAGAGTTCTGGCATTATAGGCATGAGCCACCATCCCTGGCTGAAAACATCCTTTAGAAATGAAGGTGATATAGAGATATTCTTAGATGAAGAAAAAGTGATAGGGAAAAAAAATCCAAAACTTAAATCTGCTGCTAGCAAGACAGCTCTAAAAGAATTACTGAATGAAAGTCCTTCAGACAAAAGAAAAAGGAAATCAGAAGGAATTTTGGGAACATGAAGAATAAAACAAGAGCAGAGAAAATTTAATTATCTGGTTAAAAACAGACTATTTTAAAATTTTTAAAAATATGTATATCCGGTTAGAAGCAAAAGTTACAGCATTGTTTGATGGAGTTTTCCAAGAATGGAGACATAATACAAGAAAACTAGGAAAAAAAGAAAAAAGACAACTAGGATGGAAAACAAGGATAGTGAGGAAATGGGTCAGAGGGTGAGATGGTGGTTTGAAAAGGTAAAAATACAGAGTAGTAACCTGAAAGATGAATCTTCTAGACTGAGTCAAAATATTCAGGTTGTTGAAAAGGGAAGCAGTTGGTCTGCAACTCCAAAAGTCTTTACCAACCATGCCCAAAGCAGTCTGCAGCCAGGCTGGGACAGTTCGGCAAACGGGCTCAGACAGGGAGCTGTGTTGGCACTGTCTGCAAACATGGCAGCTGCCTGAGGATTTTGTTCATTTCCTACTTGTTTGTCTGGTCTGGGCTTTCTCTTTCTCTTTCTTGCTTTTTTAAATTAATATTATTTTTAAAGGTTTTTTTTCTTTATTCCTTGCTTTTTAGTTTTTTCTTCTCTTTTTAACTTTTGCTTCCCTGTTCTTTTTTTGTTCTCATTTCCCCAATTCCCTTATCTTCCTTCCTTTCTTCTCCACTTTTCATACAACATATACACAGCAGGTGCCTGTATGCAAAAGAATAACAACTGAGCAGTGCTTTAACATGAATGGTACCATTCATGGCCAGGAACAGAACTGTGCTCAAAGGATCCAAACAAAACTAACTCCAAATACATTAACAGTTTCCGAGAACCACACAGCTTCTTTCGATCTCTAAATACACTTCTTTCCCTTGGTAACCCTGCTCCCACTCCACAGATATCCCTCCAAACTCCCCAGCACTACCCCTTGACTCCAAGCAACAAAAATAACTCCAACTGAATCTGACTGTAGAAGACCACTTGGATGGATCTTCTTGAATACAGAGCAATTAAATCCACTTTAGCTAAACTGGCCCCACCTCCAGTATAGAGCTGGCTAAGCTATTTCCTTCTCTCTTCAATTGGCTCTAAGCAATGTAAACAGGGCTACTTGAGGTAGTGATGTGTAATCTTTGTTTTTTTTTATTTTAAAGAGAATAAAACAAAAGAGGACAGAATAAAGCAGATCAGAACAGAACAATGCAAGCAACACAGCACTTCACAAGACAATAGGATATCAACAGTAGCTACCATAATGTCTCTCTTTGAAATAGTTGAGCATTGCTTCACATACAATAATATCAAACATAACAAAATAGAATAAAACCATTCAAGAGAATGAAAGCATTACAAGCATTCTGAACCAAATAACAGAAAATGAACAATGGCTACTACAAGATCTCATTTTCCATAAAATATTTGTTTATATTATTACACATATTAAAATCCAGCAAGACACAACATGATAGAACCAATGGTAACAGAAGAACAAAAGCATGTGTAATCTTTGAAGTCAGCTAAGAGTTTCCTGTTTCCTTGCCTCCTGTTTTCCTATAAATGGTTGAGCACAGTGGAATGGCAAATCCACATAGCTCCAGGAATGTCAACTGGGTTCGAGCCTCAAAATGAGAGGCTATGACTGCCCAGGGCACAAAAGCTTATGTATCAGAAGCGGAAGCAGCAGCCTTCTGAACATTTCAATGCTACCTCTATTGAGTTATGCAGCCTGCTCTTTCTGCACACCCTTCTCTCTCCTATTGCAGAGGTGCTTTCTGGCCTCTGAGCTAACCCTAGCTACAGACCCACATAACTCCTGCCATTCTCACTGTCATTCATCTTCCAGCCACTCCCTTCTTCACAAGTTAATAAATTCTGGGTGAGGCCCTGGGTCATGGCCTTTGTTCCATGAATCCTCATCTGGACTGGACTCAGGACCCCTTGGCTGCCCATTACTGTGAAATGTCTTAAGGTCTTTACTCTTGCCAAGGGTTGCACTGGAAATGGTGTATTGGGATTAATTTGCTGGGATTCCAATAACATTTCAATGAGACTACAAATACAAACTTTCTGGACCATGAAGAGGACAGGAAAAGGGATTATATTGTAAAGATTACAATATCTGACCTCCAATATATTTTTCACTTACTGACATTTCTTTTATCTCTAGCTCTTCTGACTTACCCTCATTAATTCTCCCTTATTCTTTCCTTCTCTTATCCTTCCATATCCCAGACTAACCACCAATACCAGTATAGTATAATCTATAAGAAGGCACTGATAAAAGGATGAAATCGTCAAGATAAGACTTAATGTAGTTAAATTGAAGTTGTTTAAAGTGGTAGACAATACCTCTTGACAAATAAAGCCAAGATCACAGCACTGGAAAACAGAACCTAACTAAAGAGGTCCTCATATCACTAATAAAGTCCTCACTCCACCAAACAACTGCGCACACACACACAAAGAGGAACATGAAAAAACAGGGTAAAAAAATGCCTCTGAATACTCCCAACTCTCCCAAAACAGATAAAAGCAACAAAGATGAAGAGGAAATCAAACACCAAATAGCTGAACTGTAGGAAATGGTCAAAGGGAAAGCCAAGAAACTCTGCAGACTCAAAAATGACATAACCACACTGACAATGGAATTAAACTGACCAATGTCTTTAAAGAACTGTCAAATTAAAAGATTCAAAAAGCTAATCAAAACTATTCAAAACATGAATGACAAATTAACTGAAAAGTAAGTCTATGAGGAAAAGGTACCAAAGAGAAATGCTGTAGTGAAAGAATTGTACTGAACATAAGAACAACTGAAGAGGCCAATGTGAGGACAGTGTTAGACCTCGAGGACAGATGCAAAGCGTAAGATCATGTACTCAGCAGCTACTAGAAGATGTTAAGAAGACTAACCCAGAACTAACTGGAGTCAAAAGAAATTAGAGCACACATATGGAATAAACAATCTGTTACAGAAATCACAGCAGAAATTTTTGTAAGTATGAGTGAAAAACTCAACATACACATGGTGGAAGCATATAGATACCCCAAGTAATGATGATGAGAGAAGAAACTACCCATGACACTGGCCAGAATTCCAGAAGTTTCAGTTCTACTTCCAGCACATAAGGTGGTGACACTGAGAGCAGCTTGGGTGGTTGACAGACTGGAGGTGACAGGAGGTAGCTGGCAGGTTTGCTTCTTGGCCACTCTGCTGCCCCACCGGAGTTCTGTAAGAACAAGAAAGCTCACATTGGCTGTCCAATCTGTGGCACCAGTGAGGCGCAGCATATATAGGATAACCTGCACCTCATGGAACCTTGCAGTGGGCTGGAATGGTGAGGACAGCCAAGCTCTTCCAGGAGACTTTTGTGGTGGCTCAGTACACTGAATGTTTAGCACAGAGAACCCCAGGAGGAGATTCTAGAAGTGGACCTGAAACTTTTGATCCTAAAGGATTATAATAATTTGTAAATTATATTCAAGAACTTCAGATGGATGAAAGGATTCAAAGGAAAGAGAAATTAGGGCAACATTAGATGGAAGCTAAGAAATCTGCCAAGAAGGCACAAGAGCTTCACAAAAACAATTAGGTTGCCTTCCAACATTTCCAGAACTAGATGAACACATTAGCTATGTGGCGACCAAAGTCTGTCGCCTTGAAGATCAGCTGGAAGGGTAAACACAGCTAGACAGCAGGTAGTGGAGACTCAGAAATTGATGAAATACTAATGAATTTCTAGACGAAGAACTGAAATCTGATGTTTTTACAAATTCTGAAAAGATCAAGGAAGCAGCAGACATCATTCAGAAGTTGTACCTAATTGCCCACAAGTTACCTTTTAATAGATTTTCAGAAGTAAAATCCATGATTTTGCAAGTACCATGATTTAGAATGCTGATTTAGGAGTTTACTAATGTTCAAATAAAAGGTCAAATCTTTGGAATGAGGGAATTAGCAGCACTGCTACTTCACTTGAAGGGTTATTCTTGCTGTGCTGATGTCTATACAAAGCGGTGCCAGGAGGGTGCCACCCTGACAAATGATAAGAGGCAGCAGTGCTCTGTCAGAGGGTGAATAAGCAAAGTAACCCAGAAACAGCACTGGCTAAATTTATTCAAAATGCAGTTTGGAATCAAACTACAGTTTTGTGAAAGACCAGTTGGAAGAATGTAGGAAATCAGATGCAGAACAGTATCTCAAAAATCTCCAATATACAAGAACCACCAATCTTTCCAGCCAGTTGATGGGAGTTTAATTTAGATACTAATAAACAGACCTTCTTGTCTTAGCTTATCAGATCCATTTTCATTTCTTATTTGGAGAAATATTTTGAAGTGGAGACTGGTTATTTGAAAAGCAGAAGTGCTATGATCCTGTAATGCTATTATGATTCAAAAAATTATCAGGAGAGATTCATTGGCACAGGAAGTATTCAATATTTGCAAGGGAAAATCAGACAGCATACCAACTTACCACTGGACAAGTATTGATACTCAGAGGGAAACTTTCCTATCCTAGGAAGTGGCTGGGCCAAGTATTTAGCTCCATGGCCTAAGTGCCTGACTGGCAAGTGCAGTGTCTTGAGTTTGATCCTTGAAGAAGTGGTGGTTAATTTTTTATAAGAAACCAAACAAGCCTTTGAAAGATGTCACAGACTCTCTGATCCTTCTGATTTACCAAGGAATGCCTTCAGAATTTGTATCATTCTTATGGAATTTTTATGCACTGAACATATTATGCTTTGGAAACAGGTCTTGCTAGAATCCCTTTCTCAGATTCCAGGAAAGCAAATCTCTTATTTTTTGGATGTTGTGCAACAGACCAATACTACTTTTCATCTTTTGCTAAGCAGTTTAATGATCATTTCATGCCACTAATAAGCTCTTCTCCTAAGTTATCTGAATGCCTTCAGAAGAAAAAAGAAAGAACAAATGGAGATGAAATTGGATACTGGTATTGATAGGACATTAAACTGTATGACTTGGCAGATGAAGCATATATTGGCTGCAAAACAAAAGAAAACAGATTTTAAAGCCAGAAGATGAAAACAATTGTTTTAATTCAATATACTAATGCCTCTGCAAAAGCCTGCACTTATGTAAGAGAAAGCAAATGGAGATCAAATATTGCACGGATGGGGAGAATGTGGATAGTTTGGATAGAACTTGGAGTACATTCTCCTTGACTTATTTATGAGCATCTTCAACAATATTCCTATAGTCGTATTTACGGCATGTTATCAATTTATGATAGCTGAATATAGGAAGTACATCGAACACTTCAAGATTCCAATGATACATATCTTTTTGATACTCTACATGTACTCTGCAACCTTCTTGAAGCTGCAATGTCTGCTCAAGAGAACAACTTGCTAATCTGGACAAGAACACTCTTCACTCCTTTGTACAACTTTGTGCAGACTACAGATCTACCCACCTTGCTTCACACTTCAGGTGAGGTTAAATTTACAAAGGAGGAGTGTTATACTTAAGCAGGCATCAGATAATAGAAAGCCCAGGACATTCCTTGTGACACAGCCAACATATTATGGAAGAATGACTGTTAGGAAGAAAACAGCAGCCTTACTTATTTACCCCTTGGAGGTTTTATTTAAATTTGGACACCACTAGCTATATTTATTTTTTTCCTACTAAGTTAAATTTTAATTCCATTCTTGAATTTACGAATTTCAAATTCTGTAAAACTACATGTCACTGTTTTTTATACTGGAAAATGTTGGTGTCAGAAGACAAATGGAATTTTACCACTGTTCTGATTTTTAGTTCTTTAACATATGTCATTTGGAAAGTTTACCATCCCATTTTGCATTAATAGTAGGTAAAATGTAACAAAGCCACATTTATTATTCATCATTTTAATGATCTTTTCAGTATAGGTGATTGTTAATCAAATTACTGTAGATTTTACTAAAGAATTTATTGACTTGAAGGCTGTCAAATATAATTTCTGTAGTTTTGCTGATTAGAATTTTTTCTGAGATACAATTTTAAGAAAATATTACAAAATAAAATGATGAAATGCTTTATGCAGACATTGAATGAACTGCAATACATCTAGCCTTCTGGATAAAACAAAGTTTATTATTTTTTATTTGGTAAGTAGGTTTTAAGTCAATTCCAGTAAGACATTAATAAAACTACCTTATTTTATTTTTCACTTAAGGTAGAGGGCCTTAACTAAGGGACCATATTTATTCAATACTTTAATATTAGAAAGGAATAAAGAAGTGAGGAATACTCTAAATGGTGCAGCTGAGAAATAAATGTTTAGGAACAATGCAATTCTTTAAGATTTTTATCTTACTCCTAAACTTGAATAAAATGTGGTGGGGCTAAACATGCAGTGATCTATTTGAAGAGGAGCAGGGAGTTGGTTTGCAACAACACACATTCTGAATTTGCAGATAAGCTTTGCAGAGACTGGTTACTTTCCAGAGCTGAAGTGTCTTTCATTATCCTTTTTCAAAGCATTTTTGAAGTCATTCCTACTTGGATATGGTTAACTGAATTGGCTTAAGCACTTACCAGTACAATTATTAAAATAATGAACCAAAAATTGTATATCTTAAATTAATTTTTATAATATAACAGGAAATATAAAATAACAATTTTATCAAGTTTATTCCATAGAAGAATCAATGGGTTGAAACAACACCTGCCCAAGTGACACTCAGGATATTATCCAAACAAATACACTGCTGAGTGATGCTCAGGGTAAATTGTAAGTGGTTAATGTGATGACATTAATAAATTACTTACAAATTTTAAACATAAAAAATAAATTTAGAAAGACCATTACTTTATAAACCTTATAAATTTGCTCTGCAAGAATGCCTTCTAAATTAAATGTAGTGTTTTCAGCTTCCACTGTGTTCTTCAAATCTTATAGGAACCAGATAAACTTTTTAATGTTCAGTTCATTCTTGGAATTTTTTTTTCTAAATAAAGGCTTTTTGGAGTAATATGAGAAAACAATTTTTCTTCTCAGAACCTGATTCTACATTGTTATCAATCTTTTCAAGCCTTCCAGGTCCAGAGCTAACTACTGTTTAAATGACCACTGACTGAATTTTCTTAATTTTCTGTTGAGCCCAGTGTTATCAAGGTATGCGAGGGAAATGAACTATGCCAGCTTCTGTTAAAGCATTTTAGGACACTGGAAGCTTTCGAAGGTTTTCCAGATTTCTGTTCTTAGCCAAGGGAGAGTCTGAACAGGTTGTAGATACAAGAAAAAGTAATGTGCTTGTACTGCTGCCATTTTAGAAAGCTCTGATGTGAACTCAATGATTTTAATGCAGTAATTTTTTTGGGTTTTTGTTTGTTTGCTTAAAGGCAGTATTTTTACTGGCCATTTGAATTCTTTGTACAGTGTCAATTTGTAAACAAGGAAACCAAAAGAGCAAATTCAAATAAAACATGTGATAACACTTATCTTCCAAAAAAAATCCAGAAGTCCAACATCAGGACAGACAGAATCTTAAAATCTGTCAGAGAAAAGAAAACAAATCATTTATAAAGGTTTACAGTCGACTTTTCAACACAAACTTTAAAGGCCAAGAAAGTTTGGAGTGAAGTATTTCAACCCATGAAAGAAAGCAATTTTCAACTCAGACTAATATTCCTACAAATTATCTTTCAAAACTGATGGAGAGATAAGAATATTCCATGAAAAAGGCACCTGAAGAAACTTATGATCAATAATCCAGCACACAAAAAAATTTTCAAGGATATTCTAGACAGTAGAGCCAACAATGCTACAAAGTTTGATGTAATGAATGTATCAACCAGAGTGAGCAGTTAAAAGGAAAAATAAAAGAACCAACAGCAGAGAAATGATGCAATGACAAGAAGTTAGTTCCTTTCAGTAATAACTCTCAATGTAAATGGCTTCAACTACTCAATTAAAAGACACAGATCAGGCTAGGCATGGTGGTGCATGCCTGTAATACAGCACTTGGAAAGCTGAGGTAGGATGGCCAGCCTGGGTTACACAGTATGTTCAAAGCCAAGTTGAAGCACACAGCAAGACCTTATTGCAAAAAAAAAAAAAAAAAAAAAAAAGGAGTTGGGATATAGCTTAGTGGCATAAGTACTTGCTGCCTAGCAAGTGCAAAGTCCTGAGTTTGACTGCCAGTAATCAACCAACCAACCAAACAAACCCCAAAAACCAACAACAAAAAAACCAGGCAGACTAGATCAAAACACAAACCTAGCACATCAGAGACTCATCTAATTAAAAAAGAAATTCACAGACTAAAAAATCAAAGGACAGAAAATGATATTCTATGTATCAGGACCCCAAAAGCAAGAAGGGCTAGCAATTTTATTATTTTACCTTAAACAAAAAAGCCAATCAAAACAAAGCAGTGAAATTGGCACAGAACTTTGAAGCAGGATAATGGGGAATCAACAATGGCAAACATAGTATTTCTTATTATCTTCACAACAGTTGTCCATTCCATCAGATATAACAAAATCAAATCAAAATAAAACCAATCAAAACAGAACACTAAATAAAGCAAAACAATAAATTGGAACAAAGCAAAATAGTGAGAACAACACTGATTTCAAAAACAAGACAGAAGAAAATCCCTCACATTTGCCACACTGTGGACTGTTATCCTCCCAATAGATGCTCAGACCGCTGGCCCCAAGCCTGCAAAGTCAACCAAATAAAGCAAGCATTTAGTTGCTTTTTGTACCTCAGTTGCTATCAACTCAGCCTGTCCTCCTAACCAGCCAGTTGCTTGCTGGGGTGGGGGTGAGGAGGTCCTTGATTCTCAGCCCATGTGCCGGTAGGTGCATGAGAGGGGTTTTGGGGCTTCTCTCTTCCTGGTTTGTTTGCACAGATAACTGGAAGATCTAATCAGCTTCTTCTTGATGCGCTCTTCCTAGACTCAGTACGTCTTCTGATAATTCAAGGGGGTGCTTTCTGGCTTCTCTCTTCCTAAGACCCACAAGGTTTGCTTGCACAGCTTACTAGAAGATCTAATTAGCTTCTTCCTCTTCATGATAGGCTCCTCTCAGACTCAGCATGTCTTCTGCTGATTCACAGGGGCACTTTCTGGCTTCTCTTTTCCTGGGACCTGCATGGCTTGTTTGTATGGCTTACTGGAAGATCTAATTGGCTTCTTCTTGATGGTTCCTGCCAAACCCAGGAAGTCTTCTGCTAATTCATGGGAGGCACTTTCTGGCTTCTCTCTTCCTAGGCCCCACATGGCTTGCTTGTGCAGCTAACTGGAAGATCTATTTGGCTTCTTCTTCTTGATGGATTCCTCCATGCCGATTCATGGTGGGGTGGGTAAGGGGCCATTTTCTGGCTTTTCTCTTCCTGGGACCTAGACAGCTTGCTTGTGTGGTTTACTGGAAGATCTAATTGGTTTCTTCTTTATGGGCTCCTCCCAAACACAGCATATCTTCTGCTGATTCATGGGAGGTGCTTTCTAGCTTCTTAGCAATTTTATTTTTAAGACAAAAGTGAACTTCAAAGTAAAACTGATCAGAAAAGGCAAAGAAGGTTATATACATAAGTTATTAGAACAATTTAGCAGGAATAAATAACAATTGTAAACATATATGCACCAAATACTAATTTTTGCAACTTATGAAACAAGCACTGCTGGACATAAACTATCAAGTAAACATCGACAAAATCATGAGGAACCTCAACATATCACTTTCACAAATCTGTCAACCAGACAAAAAATAAATATCAGAGCTGAACTACACCTTTTAACAAATGAACTTAACAGATATTTAAGGAGTGTTTGAACCTACTAAAACAGAATAGACATTCTTCTCAGCAACACACAGAACTTTCTTTGAAATATACCATACGATAGCCCACAAAGCTTCCCTGAATAATACCAAAAAACTGAAATTATCTCATGTTTACTATTAGATCACAATACAATGAAAGTAGAAATCAATGGCAAGAGAAACCACAGAAAGTTTACAGATACCTGGACATTAAACAATACACTCCTGAATATGCAGTAAGTTGAAGAAATCAAGGGAGAAATTAAACAATCCCTATATCAAATGATAATGCCAGTATAGTATACCAGAACCTATGGGACACAATAAAAGCAGTCTCTTTTTTTTGAGACAGGGTCTCACTGTGTAGCCCACACTGGCCTTGAATACAATGATACTCTTGCCTCAGCTTCTCATGTGCTGGGACTTGGCAAAAGCAGTCTTAAGAGGCATGTTTATTGTTATGAATGCTCTTGTTAGAAAAACACAGTGTGACTAAGCATAGTGGCGCATACCTGTAATCCAGCACTTGGGAGGCTGAGGCAGGAGGATCACTGAACGTTTGAGGCCAGCCTGGGCCACAAAGTGAGTTTAAGGCCAGGCTGAATTGTATAGTGAGACCCTGACTCAAAAAAAAAAGAAAAAGAAAGAAAGAAAGAAAGAAAGAAAGAAAGAAAGAAAGAAGAAAGGCAATGTGAGTCCAAATAACCTAACGATGCACCTCAAATTCCTAGAAAATAATATCAGTCCAAACCTAGTACATGAAGGAAATGATAAAGATCAAACCAGAAACTAATAAGAGACATTCTTTGTATTTAATAAAAATACAAAGAATGAATCTAAGAGCTGATTCTTTGGAAAAATAAAAAGATAAACCCAAAGGCAAATTTATCAAAAGAAGAAACACCCATATTAATGCAATTACAAATGCAAATGCAAGAGACACTGTTGAAATCCAGAAGATCATTAGTAACTACTATGAAAACTCCAACAAATGAGATAATCTACAAGAAATGGACAGATTCATAGACATATGAATTACCAAAACTGAACCAAGAAGAAACTGAAACCTGAACAATCCAACAACAGAAAATGAAATTGAGTCAGTAATTAAAAAAAAACACAAAACCTACAATTAAGAAAAGCCTAGGATCTGATGGTTTCACCACAGAATTTTATAAGAAATTCAGGAAAATATAATAACAATATTCCTTAAACGCTTTAATGAAATTGAAATGGAAGATGTACCTAAAACTCATTCCTGGAAACCAGTATTACTGTGATTCCAAAACCAGGCAAGGATGCAACTAAAAAAGAAAGGTACAGGCCAACTCTTTAATGAACATAGAGGCAAAAATCCTCAACAATATTCTGGTAAACAGAATGGCAACAAATCATCAAAAAGATCATACATTATGACTAAGTAGGTGTCACTGCAGGGATGCAAGAATGGTTCAACACAGGCAAATCAATAAATGTAATTTGTCACATAAACACAAGCAAGTACAAAAGTCACATGATCATCTCAAGAGACACAGATCTAGTCTCTGACAAAATCCATCACCCACTCATGATAAAAACCCTGAATAAAAAAAGTAAAGGACTTTATCTTAATCTAATTAAAGTAATTTATGACAAACCTATTTCCAGCATCATTTAAATGGAAAAAAGCTAATAGCTTTCTCTTTAAAATCAGGAACAGGACAAAGATGTTCTTTATTACTACTCCTGTTCAACGATTCCTTGAAACATTAGCTACAGAAATCAGACAAGCAATAAACAGGGCTGGTGTGATGGTGCATGCTTGTAATCCCAGCACCAGGAGACTAAGCAGGAGGATCACCATAAGTTTGAGTCCAGCCTGGGGTACATAAGCAAGTTCAAAGTCACTCTGGATTATATAGTGAGACCTGTATCAGAAACAAACAAACAAACAAACAAGCAAACAAACAAACACCCCCCTCCTCAAAAAAGTAACATCAGGGACAAAAAAAATAAATAAATAAATAAAAGGGATATGTAGAGAAAAGGAAGAAGTCAAATTATCATTATTGGTAGATGATATCTTCCTGTACACAGAAGGTCCAAAAATTCAACCAAAAGATTGCTAGACAAACAGCATGGCAGGATGCAAAATCAACACTCAAAACCAATAGTGTTCCTGTACACCAATAATGAACTCACTGAAAAAAAATTAGGAAAACAATACCATTCACAATAGTGTCAAGAAAAATTAAATTCTTAGGAATTAACCTAAGCAAGGAAGCAAAAGACTTCTACGATGAAAACTATATACTATAAAAAAGGAGATAAAAGAGGACATCAGAAAACAGACAGATTTCCTCTTGTTAGGGTTTGTGTCTAGATGTCCTCCCAAATCCTCATGTGGTTTTTTAGGGCTTTTTCAGAGGCGGCTGAATCTAATATGTATGATGTTAGGATTCAGGGTGCAGAATGAGTAAACCACTGACTGGCCTGGAGTAGTTCTGGCTAGGATTAAGGGTGTGAGTGCTACACCCACCTTAGGGCAGGTAGCAGGCATAAACTGTAAGGGACACAAGTCTTGTCTCCCATGCTTGTTGCTTTTGCTGTCTTCTGCTGCCATAAACTGTTGTCCCTCTGCCATGTGCTACCTTGCCTTGAACCCTGTGACATGGACTGAAACCTCTACAGACTGTGACCTAAATAAACCTTTCCTCCTTTAACTTTGGATGTTGGATATTTTGTCTCAGCAATGAGAAAAGTAACGGAGACACCTCTATTCCTGGATAGGCAGAATGAGTATTGTCAAAATGGTCACACTACCAAAAATGACTTAGAGATTTCGTGCAATTCCAGTCAAAATGCTCACAGCATCCCTCACAGAACTAGAAAAAACTATTCTGAAATTCACACAGAACAGTAAAAGTAATCTATGAACAGGGAGACAGGCATCACAATCTGGATTTCAAGTTCTATTATAAAGCTACAGTGCAGAATGCAACTTGCACAAAAACAGAAGAGAAGATGAAGAAACAACCCCAGGCACATGTCATTTGACCGTTGACAAAGAGCCAGAGGCACAGATTGAAAGACAGCTTCTTTTAAAAATGGTGGGGAGAAAACCGATTACATACAGGTGGAAAACTGAATTTAGATCACTATATACTGCCATATACCAAAATAAAACCAAACTGGATCAAAGACATAAATATTAAAACAGAAAAAATCTCCTGGAAGATAAAATAGGTAAAATTCTTGAAGACACAGCATAGGAAAGGACTTTCTGAACAGAACCCAACTGTGTAAGTAATAGCATCAAGAATCAGCAACTGGGATAGTATTAAATCAAAACGCTTGTGTATAGCAAAAGAAACAACAATAGATTAAAGAAACAACCTATAGAATGGGAAAATATTTTGCTAGGTTTTCCTCAGATAGAGGGTTAGTTTCTGTAATATACAAATGATAAAATAATCAGATGCCTCCAGTAAAAGAACCAATCAAAAAATGGGCAGCTGATATGAAGACACTTCTTAGAAGTATAAATAAATATATGAAAAAAACGTTCAACATCTCTAGCCCTCAGAGAAACGTAAAGTAAAAGAACCAATCAAAAAATGGGCAGCTGATATGCAGACACTTCTCAGAACTATAAATAAATATATGAAAAAAATGTTCAACATCTCTAGCCATCAGAGAAATGTAAAGTAAAACAACACCTTAATCCAGAAAGAGTGGCAATCATCAAAAAATCAAATAACAAATGCTGGCAAGGCCTCGAAAAAAGAGCATCCTTTGACAGTTTTGATGGGAATGTAAACCACCATCATGCAAATCAGCATGAAAATCCCTAAAAAAGATCAAAGTAGAAATTCCATTCGACTCAGTTATTCCCCCTTCTAAGGATCTTCTCGAAAGTTATAGACATCATACTACAGTGATCCATGCATACCTGTGTTTACAGAAGCATGACTCATAATAGTTAAATCTTGGGATCAGCCTGTATATCCACCAATATGAATGGTATAGAACATGTAGCATTTATATAAAATAGAGTACTGCCCTGCCACAAAGAAGGATACACTTGAGTCCTTTGTAGGAAGATGGATGCACCTTGAGACCAGAATGTTAAATGAAACAAATCAATCACACAGCCTAATATCACATGGTTTGTCTTATATGAAAAATCCAAAATATAAACAATTTTAAAATGAAAGATGGACGATAGGAAACACAGATCTTTTGTAAATGGGAAGGGGATCTAGACATGGTGGGGAGAGAGAGGAAGAGGAGGGGAAGGGGTAAAAAAAGGAATTAAGACATGTTAAGCACATGTATCTACTTCCCTATGATAATGTAAACATTATGAACTGTAAAAACATGCACTAATAACTCCCCCCAAATAATACACCATTCATTTAAAAAATGTAATCCCTTAAGCAACTAACTATAAAAAGATAATATAAATGAAGTCACAATAAATTAAAATGAGAGAATAAAAAATGTTCAAATAACTCAAAAAGTCAGAAGAAAGTTTTTTAATGTTTTAATCACACACTAAACCAGGTGTGAGATTACATACCTGTAATCCCAGCACTCTGGGAGGCTGAGGCAGGAGGACCACAAGTTCTAGCCCAACCTTGGCAACTTAGCAAGACACTGCTTCAAAAAATAAAAAAGGACTGGGATATTGTTTAGTGCAAAGGCCGTAGGTTCAATTCCTAATTCCACTTAAAAAAAAATTACAGATCACTATTCCTCATAAATATAAAAAATCTTCAGCAAAAGAGACAACCAACTCTAGGTATATAAAAAAGTACAGTGCAACAGGACCGAGTGAACTTTATACTGGGGAATCAAGACTAGTTCAATATTCAAAAATCAATTAACATATTATACCATATTAATAGCCTAAAGAATTTTTAAAAACCTGTATAATTGACAGATGCAGGAAAAAAAAATGACAAAAGTCAGCATTCATTCATGATAAAATTTTCCACCAAACTGGGAAAAAAAGGAACTTCAAGATAATAAAGAATATCTCTACAAGGTCTATAGCTACCATTATCATCTAATGATGAAAGGCTGCCCCTTTCTTCCAAGACTAGTAACAAGGCAAGCACATCCATTCTCACCCCTCCTGACCAACGCTCTGTACCGCTGGTCAAGGTAATGCAATGAAGCAAAAGAAAAATAAAAGGCAGAGAGATTGGAAAACAAGAACAAAACTGTCTTCTTCTTTGCAGATAACATGGTTGTCTATATAGAAAATCCGAGAGAATCTTGAAGAAAACTTCTAGAAAAAGTGAGCTTAACAAGCTCATATAATATAAGGTTAACATAAAGTCTGCCCTGTTCCTATATATCAGTGATGGCGAACATTTTAGAGCTTTCAACATACAAACAGTCCACTGTGGCATGCATACTACAGGTTCACCACCACTGCTATATACAACCATGTGCAAATGAAAACACAATTGCTGCCGGGGATTTAGCTCAGTGGCATAAGCGCCTGCCTGACAAGCTTGAGGTTGTGAGTTTGATCCCTGGTACAAAAAAACCCCAAAAAGCAAAAACAAAAACATAATTGTTTGTATAGGATGCATTTCAGCGAACTAGCTGTAAGTCAGACTGATTCTTTCAACTCTAACATACACCTAGTTAGAAGGTAGGAATTCCACAAAGTAGGTAACTGCTTCCAGGTAATCCATAAAGCAGACAACTGACAACTACTTAATAATCCACAACTGTCAATTACCTACTTTGTAAGTTACTTGGAGAAAGTTGCTGTCTCCTTATGTAAATATAGTTATTGGGCTGTGAGGGACCCTCCTTCTTGGAGACAGTGCTAACAGAGTGACCTGGACAGAGTGCAGTTCGGTCTCTCCCACTTACTGCTTTGGCCTTTCCTGAGAGCACCAGGCTCCTCCTCTTCCTCAAGCGGCTCAGCACTGTGCAGAAGAGCACGGATCTCTGGGTGCAGGTCATCCACACTTGCTTCTCCTGAGGCCAGGGCGCGGCAGTGCAGCACCACAGCAACATCTCGGTTGTAGAAGTGAAAATACCGGCACACTCTACTTGCCTCGTGCACACGGCCATCGTCCAGTAGGCGCCCAATCAGAAAGTGCAGTGAGTCCTGCTCCTTCCTGTCCAGCCTACTTTCACACGTGCCTATGGACGGAAGGCCAGTGAGTTCCAAGTATTTAGGTGTGTTCAGAATAGCCAACCTGGAGAAGGAAAACTCACTGGCCAAGTTATCAAAGGAAAGTTCACCACCAGCTGAGATCTGCTGAGAAAATCTGGGCTCTGCTTCCTGTTGCTGCCCTCGGAGGGTGTGCTGGGTGATGCGGCAGACCCAGAGCTGCTCCTCCAGCTCCTCGAGCTTGTCCAAGGGCACCGGGTCCTCCTGCGCAAGCCAGTGCCCAGCCAGAGTGAGCAGCAGATGGTGCTCCTCAGTGCTGCCTCTTCTAGCTGGGCACTCACGGGCCACATGGGCTTGGGAGGAGAAAAAGGAAGAAGCTGCTTGGTTTGAAATGGAATTCTTCTTGAAATTCTCATGGCATTTTTTCCAGAAGTCAAGTCTTGCTTGTTTCAGGGACCATTGTTTGTTGCGCTTTAGTGCCTGCATTTCCTGTGTTATCTGTGAAAGTTAAGCAAATTTTAGCCTTTTCAGATAATAAGGTATCACAAATGTTAATGCTCCTTACATATAACATAACTGCTAGAATCAAATTAAATCTGAGAACATGGGACCTAGAAAGTTCAAGAGGAAGGTTCCATATATTTAATTCCACTCAGAGGGAAATAATTGTAGCATATTCTGCAGGCTACATTTACATTGTTTAATGGTGAACATCTTAGACTCATCCATTTCTGGAAATAATGTGCATGCCAAGGGTATAAAGGAAGCCAGGTGTGGTGGTACACACCTGTAACCCCAACTCCTTGGGCTAAGGCAGGAGGATGGCAAGTTCAATGCCAGCCTGAGTAACTTTGGAAGACCTTGTCCCCAGGTAAAGTTTAAACGGACTGGGGATCGCTTAGCATCAGTGGGGCTCTGGTTTCAATCCCCAGGGTTGTAAGAAAAAACCAGGAATGGTTAAAAAGTTGAATAATTTAAAAAAGATTAATGATACCTCTTCAATAACCAAGTTGTCCACAGGTAACTCAGCTAATTCTGCTATTCTCCTGGCCAAAGCAAACTGTCCATCTGTCTGCAGTCTTTCTAATATAGATCTACATTCATGCTGAAAATTTTCAATGCTGTAGCTGGTAATAATTGTATGATTAATGGGTATGGATGTATCCTTCAAAATCTGGCTAAGGACACACAGCTTCTTTACATCTGGATCTGTGCCAAAGAGAAGAGGATATAAATATTTAACCAGTAAAACACTGCTATGATATTTCAAGAGTAATGAAATAGGAGGGGAAAAATCGATATGTTTAATGCACTAGTGTGATTAAGGGAAAAACAAAACCACATTTTGCTACTCTAATAGAAGCCATTTCACTGTTCCTATATACCAATGATACCAAAATCTGGCCCTGCAAAATCCTTACTGATAAAGTCTAACTGAATTTAACTTTCCCTACAGTAAGAACTGTTAAAGATTAGCACATGGGCTCAACTATACATCTGACTTTAGATCAGGGCACAGGATGGTGGTCTTAAATTTCGTAAGTGGCAAAGCAGTAATTTGGGATGATTCTAGTTACTTGGGTTAGTCCCATCTCTTTCTAGATTTTTCTTTACCTTGATCAAATTTGTTTGAATGACTGTTCATTTGTTCATTCAGTGCAGGCATCATGTGGACTGAGACAAAAGAACATTAGGACAGCTGAAATTGCAGCTGGTCACTAAACGCAGGTTTTAATGTGACACACTGTATTCAGAATAGAACACCATTTGCTTGCTGTTGACTTAGCACAAGGAAACTTGGCTGGGTTCTCCATGAAAATTTATTATCTTAATAATATTAAAAATTCTCTGCCAGAAAAAGGGATAAAGGTGTAGAGCAATAGAACAGCACTTGTCTAGCATGCATGAGGCATGGGGTTCAATGTCAGTATTGTTTAAAAAAAATTTTAAACAAACAAGTAAAATGTATTGAAGCTAGGCCTGTAATTGCAACAGCTGAGACAGAAGGATTGCTATGAGTTCAAGGCCAGCCTGGGCTACACACAGTGAGTTCAAGGTCAGCCTGAACTATAAAGTGAGGTACCGACTCAAAAAAAGTATTGTGCTAGAGATGTAGCTCAGTAGTACAGCACTTGCCTCACAGATGTGAGGATCTTACTTCAATCTTTAGTTCCAAAAAAAAAAACTGCCAGAAACTGGGTGTGGCGCTGTATCCATGTAATCCCAGCACTTGGAAGGCTAAGGCAGGACAATTGCAAGTTTGAGGCATGCCTGAGGAACTCAGCAAGACCCTGTCTCGAAAACAAAGAGGACTTGGGATGCAGCTCAGTAGCCCTGGGCTAGTGAAAATCTAGTATAAAGGAATATCATCATCATTTAAAAAACCTGAAATTATTAAACAAGTGAAGAGAATAAGAATTTTTTTGATTAAATAAGCATCAAGCTTAGAGACTGCTAACATCTGGGAGACTGGGGACGAAAAAAGTATAATTTGTCTCTGAACCTTCCAAAGCAAGTTATGCATTTGTGAAACAGTCTGTGCCTCGCTGTGGCATAAGCAGCGAGGACTGCTTAAGGCTCTCCGGACAGAATGACAGTGACATGTTAATGCAGGGGCCTGCCAGGGGGAAGCAGAGCTATTTGACAACTGCTTGGAGTAAGAAGACTGGTTATATTTTTACACTGGGTGCTGTTGTACCATGTTTTGAATGTTCAACCCAAATTTGAAGTTATCTGTAACTCTTCACTAGACTGTAAATGTAACGTTACCTATCATATGCATTCTCATTTCCTGATGCCCTCCTAAAATATTTTCAAGATTAAGAAAGCTAACTACTATTTTGTGTGTGTCTGTGGTAACAGGGATTGAACCAAGGGCTTTCAAACTGAGCTACATCCCCACCCACCCACCCACCACGATCCTACAATATTTCATTCTGAGTCAGAGTTTCACTAAGTCATTCCGGTTGGGTTTGAACTTTCAATCTTCCTAGTTCAGCCTCCCAGAGTGCTGGATTTACAACTAGGCACTACTATGCTCAGCTAAGGGAGCAACATCTTACTGGCAACTTCAGGGCAAGCACTGTCTTACCGTCTGAGAAGAGATGCTCTGTTCCAACAAACAGCTGTAAGAGCTTCCCCAGCTCATACTGCGTCTGACACTGCTGTGGCATAAGCTTTAAAAGGAAACACACTTGGTCCCTCAGCCACATGGTAGGAAGGACAGGGTGGACCCTTGTAGTTGCTGTGTCAAGCTATGAAAAAAAAAAGACATCACGAAAAAGGATGCTTATGGAGATGCTTTCCAAACAGCAGGGAGGGAGGGAGCTCAGAGCACAGGCAGGAATAAGCCCTCCTTGGCAGCTCTGCGGTCAGTCCCAGTGCAGAGAGCTGCGTGTGTGAAGGGGACGAGTCCCTTGAATGACACTGTACATGGCCTCTCCTCCAGGGGGGATTGAACCTGGGGGCAAGCAAGCATGCTCTTCCACTAAGCTGCATCGCCAGCCCGAGTGCTCACCAGAGCGCTCCCGTCTGTAGCTTCCTCCCAATCTGTCAGGTAACAGCTCCCTGAGGTGCCATGATACTAACCAGACATATTTCACTTAGCACTTCCCCAACTGTTCGTTTTGTTTTGTTTTTTCGAGACAGAGTCTTGCTATGTAGCCCAGGATGACCTCAAGCTCACAGTGATCCCCTTGGCGTCGCCTCTTGAGAACAGGAATTACAGGCACATGCCACAGTGTTTAGTGGCAGCTTCTTTAGAGACCTAGGGCTCTCCTTAAGTCCAGACAATTTTAAATTCATAGCATGAAGGCTTGTTAGCCTTGTTTACCACTGCTAGATTGGCTCTACTACATATTTTGCTGGTACCGTACTTTACATTTTTGTTAGATAGTTTTCAACCCAAGAAGCCTGGATTTCTCATTTCAATCATACACTAAAACTACTAGGAGGAGGATGACTGACTATGTAGCAGGCTGCCCACAAGTGGGTGGCAAAGATATCTAAGACACTGTGCCTGACACTCTGAGGAGTGTGCTCTCCCACATGACGCTCCTTTTGTCACTCCATTGCTGATTTTTATTCGTTCCCTTTCTTTGTATTATTTCTGCAAGACTAATATTTGGTTCTTAGTCACTTCACTTTCATATTTCACGGTTTACTGTACACTTCGTACAACGTAATAAAAAATACTGTGCCTTTAAGAGGAATAAAAAGTTAACTCCTGAACTGGGTTCGGCTGTACTAACTTGTAATCTCCAGTACTCTGCAGGCTGAGGCAGCAGAACTGCAATATTGGTCAGGGCAATTTAGTGAAACCTTGTCTCAAAAAAATAAACAACAACACAACCAAACCAAACCAAACCAAACCAAACCAAACCAAAAGCAGGGTGGGATGGTTCTGGATGTCCCCCCAAAGCCTCATGTGGTCATGGGAGTATGCTTCTAAAGTCTGTGACTGATTCATGCTCCAACGCTGGGATTATGGGTGTAAGTGCTCCATCCCCCCTACGGTGCGTAGCCTACACTGTAAGGGACAGAAAGAGTCTTCTCTCTTGCTCCTCCCTTCTTGCTCTTGTTGCTTGTGCTGTTTTCCGCTGCCATGAAATGTTGCCCTTTGCCATGCTGCCCTGCAATGGACCCAGAAGATTATGGACTGAAACCTCTACAAACTGTGAGCTAAATAAGCCTTTCATTCTTTTGATTGGTTTTATACTATTTTGTTATGTTTGATATTATTGTGTGTGGAGGTATGTTCAACTATTTCAAGAAAAGAAATATTATGGTATCCACTGTTAATATCCTGTTGTCGCGTTTTTGAAGTCTTGTGTTACTTGCATTGTTCTGTTCTGATTTGCTTTGTTCTGTTCTGTTTTGTTTTATTCTCTTTAAAATAAAAAAAATTTTAAAAAAATAAACCTTTTCTTCCTTAATTTTGGGCATCAGGTATTTTTGTCTCAGCAACAAGAGAAAAGTAACCAACACACAGGGCTTGGTAGTGCATGTCACACCTGTAATTCCAGCACTGTAATTCCAGGCTGAGGCAGGAGGACTGCAAGTTCAAATACAGCCTGGGCAACTTAGTGAGACTCTACCTCAAAATAAAAAGAAATTTATACAGGACTGGGATGGTGCTCAGTGTGAAGGCTGTGGGTTCAATCCTCAGGACTGCCTAAGGAAAACAAAAGCTACTCTGAAGGTATAATAATACCCACAGAGGTTTTCTGGCTGTAATGTAGATTGCAATACTGCCTTTAAAGGAATGCCCAACACTGCCAAGGTCTTCAGTTAAGGAATGGCTTATAAAATCCCATGTTATATTACTGCTGTCTCCTTACTACTACTTAGAATTTTCTTCACTATTCTCTTCCCCAGATTCTGTATAGCCCTGCCTGTTTCTCATTCTCTTCTCTTAAATCTCAATATTGCTTACCTGCCTTTTATTTATTTATTTATTTATTTATTTATTATTATTATTATTTTTTACTTTTTGAGGCAGGATCTTCTTGTACTGTTCTAACTGACTAACCTTGTGGCTCAAGTGCCTTCTCCTTCAGGTTCCCAAGTAGCTGGGCATGTGCCACCATTCTGGGCATCCACTATCATTAAAGGAAGATTATTTTACTTTGGAGGTGCTCCTCACTGCTATGTAAGGCGATGACAATGAGAATGACAGGACAGGAGGGAGCTCCCTATTTGCGCCTGCTCCTGCCTAGAGACTGTGGTGGATGCTTGCTTTATAGCAAGTCTCTGCCTTAATGAACATTTGTCACAAACTTTCACAGGTGTGTTGTATAAGACTCTCTTTGTTGGCTTATGAACAAATCTGACTTATGAACAATTCTCCTGGAATGGAGAAGGACTGACTGTTCAAAAATCAAGTTATATAATATATCTATTCTTGATTCTTTATCCTAAGTGTCCTCATTAAAATCAGCTTGGATTAGGGCATTAGTCCTTCGTCTTTATTACTTTTTTACTTAACTTTGCTGCTCTGAGAAGAGGGACTACCACAGGCAAATGAAACAGGGAGGTGACAGCTGCAATGCAGAAGACAGGGCCTGGCAGGCGGGCAGCAACAAGGAGACCCTGGCAGGAGGAAGTGAACAGGTCTGTGTGTGTGTGTGTGTGTTCTAGGCACGCCAGCTATACTCAAATAACTGATTCAGTATCTTCAAACAAATAGCCTTTATATCTTCATTGGAGTTAAGACCACTGTGACTAAGAATAAAAGTCCAGAGAAACATTTCACTTGATATAGGTGGTGAGTAAAGTAGATACTTATGTATATCTGATTTATCATACAGCTCTTGGTGGGGGGAGCAAAAATGCTAAAAACACTAAGCAAAACTAGGGCATATTCCTTCTCCTTTCTTATGGCTTTTGCTTTTTGCCCCCATAATAGTAATAGTTGGTGGGTATGGTGGTGCATGCCTATAATTCCAGCACTTGGGAGGCTGTGGCAGGAAGATCAATGTGAGTTTGAGGCCAGTCTGGGCTCCATAGAGTTTAAGACCAGCCTGAACTACTTAGTGGGACTCTGTCTCAAAAAAAAAACAAAAAAACAAAAAACTTTATAATTTTGGCATGATAAGTAGGTCTGAAACAAGCATTTGAAGAAGTAGAGCCCAAGACTAACCACATGTTCAACACTGTTTAGACAAGGAGAGTAGAAACTCCAGGAGTACTGATGGAAAATCATTCTTTTCTATCATAATGAATAAAGGTGGGGCTATCCCGGATTGACCAAATGTGGCTCATGACCTCCACCCTGCTCTGGTGTCCAGAGGGACCATTAATCCTTCTCCACTGAGATCAGATGCAGAACCAAAAAAGTGATCATAGTACAACAATTACACGAAACCTTTCTGTTTATGGCAACAGATGAGTTGCTGCAAGTGAGGCCCCCATGGCCCCCAGCCCTCACTTCCCCATCTCTGGCCTCGTGCAAAAGATTTGGTCTGAATTACACTATTCACCTGATACTCCATTCTGACCACTAGCAGGCAAATGGCCATGCCAATCAATTTGAAATGAGTGAGAAGGAGCACTCAATTTCTACTTACAGCTTCAAGGCTCTTCTGGAAGTCCTGAAGTTTAGCTTTGGCTTCCTTGTAATTCTTGAAGAACATGCACAATTCATACACTTCCATCACCAACAGTAATGGAGAATCCTTTGAAGAAGAGTTTGAATTAGGAAATCCTGGCCTTGATAATTTCTCAAGGAATACTGACAGGTAAGAGAACGTTAAATGTTACTAAAAACAGCCTCACAGTAGAATTCAGTCATACACCTTGAAAAGAAAAATTGTCAAATTTATGTTTCCTTTTGGAAAAAAAAGATACTCAGAACTATTTCACATTTTCTATTTTAGACTTGATTCACCGTTGATGGCAGGAGTCATCCACTAGATGGCAGTATGGTGTCTCTAACATATAATGCTAGATGTTGGGCTCCCAAGACCTGCCCCTCTCAACCCACAGAATCCACTGCTTTCAAGGGGAGTTTTGGATTAGAAAGCATAAATCTGAATTCTAAATATACTACAAAGTATAAAGTACTTTAAGTTCTTGGGTTGGGTAATTAGGGCTGTAATCACTAATGTATTAATGTGTAAAATGATAATACCACTTCAAAAAATCCTTTTTATTTTGTATAGGATTGTTGTGAGAACTTATTAAAATAATGTATTTGAACACTACTAAATAACTGGCAGAACTGGGGGTGTAGCTCAGAGGTACAGCTAGCACATGCCTAGCATGTGCAAGGCCCTGAGTTCAATCCCTAACACTGTAAAACAAACAAACATTCTATCATTGACAAAAAAAATCTAGGGATGCGACTAAGAAAAAGTCTAAGAGGGACACGCTGAAGTAATTAATACCTATGAGCTCTGGGAAGAACTGAAGTAATTATTCATTACCTTAAAGAAAAGCTGGAAACCTCGGATAAGAGTTCTGCTCTTCTGCCTTGTTAATAATGTTCTCCAGATGATGGACAGGTCCTCAAGGCCCCAGGGATGGCCTTCTGTCAGGTCCTGAACATGCCCCATTACTTCAGCAGCAACACTGTCCTCCACAGAGGTAATGATCCAAACACAGAGACAGGAAACGGCACTAGCATCCTGACATTGGATACATTTTCAAAATAAAATAATAGCTTGGGTTACCTAACAGATGTAACAAATGCTACAGATGAGTACTTCCTATTTAGAATAAGTCATCTCACTAGTTAAGATGGGTTAAAAATTTCCAAACATGACACAAAATCTAGTGAACAACAAAGGGACTAAAATAAATAGTCCTGCAGTGTGTGGCAGGTCAAAGGTGAAGAAGACAGGTTTCTAAGTGGGACAGGATTGTCCTCCTTGGAGCTACACATAAAGTGACTGCTGAAGAGACAGTGCTGTGTATTCGCCATGTCCTCCCTGCCACCGGCAGCCAGGAACCACACCTCTGCCACTTGAGCTCAGTAAATGTAAACCTGAGGAAGGTACTAAGTGACCCAGACCCATCGGCTAAAATAAGACAAAGTGGTTCAGTGACCTTAGAACACACTGGAGCTTCACTGGCATCATTAACTCACTTGTGACTGTTAGCCTCTCCTGTCCCATGCTATTCTTTTCTATTGCTGTCTAGGTCCCTAATTTAGGCTTCTCCTGCCCCTTACCTGGAGACAGGAAGCCAGGATACTGAGGACAGGGGCCTTTTGTCTCACTGCCTCAGTCAGCAGCCAGCGCCAGGAGTCTGGCTGCTCTGAGCACTGGAGCAAAACTTCAAAGAAATTAGTCATCTCTGCTTTGTTTCTCTGGGGTTCCTGAAGGGACTTGGCACTGACTTGATCACTGTCCACTCTAGAGCTGGCCACTGAGGGCAAGTTTTCAAAAGCCAGCTGTAAGTGGTCTTGCAGGACTGGGCTGAAGCATTGAAGAAGGGGTTTCACCTACAAAGCATAGCAGATAATTAAAATATACACCCAACTTTTACTTCCACCTGGAACAGAACACATTACAGAAAAGCATAAGCAAAACTATTCTTTCCCACCCTGAGCTGTGTCAGAGATGAGCACATAATTTTATAAAGTTGTTATTTTGAGTGAATTTCTATATTCAATCTGGAGTCACAAAAACTTTTCAACTTTCCAGTATTAATGACTAGTCAGACTATTAATGTCTGACATAAGCCCACTGTTAGTAAAAATAAGCATCATATTAAAAGGTTAAGAAAGATAAATTTCATCATTTATAGGAACATGAATGCAACTTGAGTCCAGCACGCTAAGTGGAATACATCAGACTCAGACTAAATAGCACATAGCTTCACTTACATGAGAAACCCAAAGTATAAATCATTCACAGAGCACAATAAAAGAAGACAGAAAACAGGGAAATCAACTTTGTGAGATGGAAAGGGCATCTGGGGGTGGGAGGGAGACTGGGAGACAGTAAAGGGGAAGTGGAATTACAAAGGATGAAGAGTAGCTGGTGTGGTGCCACATGCCTGCAATCCCAGGATTGGGAGGCTGAGGCAGGAGGACTGCTGTGATTTCAAGGCCAGCCTGAACTACACAGCAAGGCCCTATCTCAAACAACAACAACAAAAAAAAAAAAAAAAAAGAAAAAGGAAAGAAAAAGATCAATAATTTGCTATGTATACATGCCGATTTCCTACAATAAATGTATTATGTTATGTGTATGTTAACATATACTAATAAAAAGTTTTAAAATTCAAAAGCTTATTTATGCAATAGAAAGAATACTACCTTCACAGAAGTGCTCAGATTTCCACAAGAGCCCACTGGTGACATGCTTACCTCCTCTGGTTGGTAGTTACGGAGCTGGCTATGAATAAGGAACTGCAGCCAGTCATTCGCTTTGGCACATTCTAGAAGGTAGGATGTGCTCAGTTTCAGATTGTGGAGCCTGCCAAACTGTACCACTAATGCCCACTGACTCTCGGATTCACTGGATAACCTAGAATTAGAATTAGGGATGGGATGGTACAGAAAAAGAAAAAAACTCTTATGAAAACACAGTTTCCGTTTGAAACTACAAGTTAGTAAAAATTAAGTAAATGTAACTGCAGTGTATCCTCTAAGAAGCTTTTCAATGGGGCTGGGAATGAAGTTTAGTGGCAGAGCACATGCAAAGCCACAAGTTAGGTCCATAATACTGTAAAAGAAAAAAAGGCTTTTCAAAAAGTATTTATTAGACTACTTTGCACATGGACTCTTGCTCATAAGGTGGAATAGCTTTCTTAATGGATTGGCACAGTTCACTCTTTCCCCAAATCATCAAATATTGATTGTAATAGTTATGGATTCTTCTTAGAAAAATAAAAAATAGGCACTCAAAAAATTTTCTGGTTAATTCTCTAGCATGGCTCACTTTGCAGCCCTGGCCAGTGCCTGGGGCTCCTCACTAGCTGAGAGGGCACATGTTCCACTCTGAGAATGAAGTGCTGAGAACTGAGTCAACAAGAGTGGCCACAGGGTGTCCCCAGGGCTGCCCTAAGGAGAGAAAACTAGGAAAAGATGGCAAGTGTGTGTTTTTGCTGACAGATGCTCACTCTGGCTTCTAATATCAGTTGACTCACGATAAGAAGGAAACATTAGGGACAATATTTAAAATTTAATTTTGTGAGAGTTGCCCTCACGTCTCCTGCAATCATTTCAACAGGTAACACTTAAAACACTTTTCTGACCTGAGAGTCAAAGTTCCTCTCCATCTCTGGGTAAGACCATTTCTAAAAAGGGAATCACTACTGGCAAGGCACAACTTTAAAAAGTTCCATTTATTTAGTGTCTGCTATATGCAGGATCGAAAGAAGATCAAGCCTAGCAGGATTTTGGTGAAAACACCAGAAGTGCTAGAAGGAAAGACCAGGCCAACACAGGTTAGCACAAGAAACTTACTACAAAGAGGCTGGGACTGAAACTCACAAACCTCTTTATTTCCTGGTGCTGAATGCTATTCCACGTGCCTTCTTCTAAGAGAACAAGCAATTCTTCTGTGGTCGCCTTTTCATCATCTGCCAGTTTAGACAGTTTCTCAGCTAAAAGAAACATGAACCAAAAGTGTGAGCTGCGTGAGGTGGCAGGGGCTGAGGCACCATAATCACTGCAGCCCAGGAGTTTGAGACCAGTCTGAGCAAGATCAAGACCCTGCCTCAAACACACCCACATCTGGTATTTAATGGCCAAGGGAAAAAGTCAGGTCCTGAGCATTTCTGTTTGAAAGACATAGTTCAGGGTCACTTCAGGACCTAATTAAAGTGCCCAAGAAAGTGAGATAAAGAATATATATATGGGGATGCAGCTCTGGGGTATGGCACTTGCCCGGCATGCATAAAGCCCTGCATCCAATCCCCAGCAATGCAAAAGAGCAAAAAACCAAAAAAACCTAGGAAGGTAACTGATCCTTGCCAAATGCTCACAATTCAACACTTTAGATCTATTCATTCTTTTCCTCTAACAAAAGCCACATAGAGAACAGGTACTGTACCTAAAGACTCTCTGATAGAGCTGTACTGAGCGTCTTCTTTTCTACACTTGTAGCTCAAAATTATATTGGCCACTTTCATATCGACTCTGAGCTTGAGGCTGTCAAGGCCTAGCAATTCTAGGAAACACACACAGGCAGCTCCTATGGAAGGTATGTGGAAAGAAGAGAGCCCTAAGACGTAGGCTTCTTTGCCTGCTTGCTCGATCCTGTAAAAGAAAGGAACTAAAATCACATCAGCACATAAATCTTTGCTTCCCAGGAACAGCTTGTGGAATTATATCAGTGATACACGCAGTGCGGGACGTGTGATTTTCACTCCCACCTCCTTCCCTTTTGCACCACTTGCACACATCCACATGGGTTCTAGGTAGTGTAGTGGTTTGCAGGCTCCACAGCTCCATCCCCTCAGATTTGCCTGGTCTTAAAGCAGACACTCACAGTTTACACTGTGCTGGGTTCTAACTTCATCCAGGAGGTACGGGGTAGAATTTCAAAAGCAACATCTTATCCATTCTGAGTATACAGATAAACTACCAACAAGATTAACACCTTAAAGCACAAAGTTTACACTTCTATGTGTGAACAAATTTCTAGAAAGACACACAACATGTTTTTGACCATGTTAGTAGGTAGAATGGAAATAAAAGAAACTTGGCAAGACTTTTGTCTTTCATTCTCACTTCTCGGAACTATTTTAAAATAAAAAGTGCATTATTCTAATAATTATAACATAGCACAAATGAAAAATAGTACCAATGTATGTTTTAAGTACTCACAGCTTCTTGGGAGTCTTGCTTTTGATCAATTCCTGGACCAGAAAAGTCCCAAATGCAAATGATGGGCGCGCTTGATGTAAATAGTAAACGAAGTTCAGACGCTCCACTACAGCGTATCTATTTACCAGACCAGGGCTAGAGAAATGTGGGAGATGACTCAGCGCATCTAGGAGAGAAAGTAGAGCAGTATTAATTTTCTGTACTTCATGACAGTTAATTTCAGCTTTGCACATGGAAAAGCTTAACTCTTCAATGGAAAAAAAATTTGTTGGTCTCTACAATCATTTTGTACCACAGTACACTTGATATCTCTGAATCTATCAAAATATAGTTTTATTTACTTAAATGTACAGGTAGCCTTCATTTGTACTCTCCTCCATAATGGAACCTACTGAAATGTTACTTGTTTTTATTTTCTGAGATAGGGTCTCACTGTGTAGTCCAGGCTGGACATGAACTTGTGATCCTTCTGCCTCAGCCTCCTAAATGCTAGGATTATAGGAATTTGCCACCTTCCTGTAATTTCAGTTGCCTTTTCCCCCTTTTTCTTTTTCTTCCTAGACTCTCTCATGATCCACAATTAGCACTGCAGTGCCATCTGTTTCGAACCCACTAAATGCTGGCTAGATATCCTCTCCTCTTCTGTCTGGACTTCTGCTCTTCATAGTAAAATGAGCACACTGGGCTAAATGACCTCTGAGGGCCATGCCACCTGAAGTGCTCCACAGTTTTTTTAATTAAAGGACTCTCCTGTGAAAGCTGTGCTGAATTATACATGTGGTTATGCCCTAGTAGAACCTGGCTGACAATGGAATAAGGGTCAGTGACTTCCAGGGGTACACATTTCCAAACTCCCTGGTTGCAGTACTATCTATGGTTATGGATGCTAATATATGACTGTGAGACGAGACCACATTGTCTGGAATATCCCTAAACCAAACGAGATGAAAAAGCATAGCCTGAGTGACTTTCCGGGGCAATTACGATACTGTTTCTGGGATAGGAAAAAGCTCTATTATGGCAAGTCCAGTGTCTCAGTGTTAATAGGCCGTTGGTCATAAAATATGCTTGACTCCTGCTCTTGACAACACCAGTTTTGTGACCTTTTAACAGTTTATTTAGCTCTCTACAAATTTACATATTGAAAGACTACAATGTTTTGACATACTTGTTTTGATTTAATGATTACTACAGTCAAGCAAATCCAATGTCTCATATACTTACATTTCTTTCTCTGGGTGGTAAGACTATCTAAAAATCTATTCTCTTGGCAAATTACTGATACATAATTATCATCATGTTGTACATTATACTGTACCTCTAAACTTTTAACCTCTAAACTTTATTCTATATGTCTACAACTTTGTATCCTTTGCCTTACATCTTCCTTCTTCCCCATTGCCAATAATTACCATTCTGCTCCGCTATTATGTAACTGATTTGGGAGGGGCAGCACTGCATACTGAACTCAAGCCTTTGCACTGAGCTACATCTTTAACCCTTTTTTTTAAAGAGACTAGATCCTACTAAGTCAAAGTTGCCCAGGCTGACATCAAACTTGCAATTCTCCTGCCATGGCTTCCCAAAATGCTAGGATTGCAGACATGTGCCACCATACCTGGCTAATTCTCCTCCCCTTCAGATACTACATGTAATACAACATGCATCATTTGTCTTTCTGAATCTGGCTTATTTCACTTAGCAGAATGCCCTCTAGTTTTACCCATGTTGTTGTAAATGACAGGATCTCTTTAATGCTGGGCAACATTCTACTATGTATGTATATGTGTGGAAAACCAGCACAATATTTGCATATTGTAACATCTCTATCTGTTCACCTGTCAATGGATACCCACTTGTTTCTATATATTCACTATTGTGAATAATGTTGCAGTAAACATGGGAGTGCAGATGTCTTTCTGTAATGGTAATTTATTTCCTTTGGGCATATACCCAGAGGGGAGACTGGTGGTCATGTGGTAGTTCCATTTCTAGGAGCCTCCACACTGTTTCCCACAGTGGCTGCCATCAATCTACACTCCACAGACTGAACAAGGGGCTCCCTTTTCTCCACACCCACACCAGTACTTACAATTTTGTTTCTGTTATAAGTCATCCTAACAGGTGTGACGCTGTTTCACTGCGGTTTTGATTTGCAATTCCCTGGTGCTTAGTGATATGGAAGACTTTTTCATATGCCTTTTAGCTATTTTGATGTCTTCTATAGAAAAAAATCTTTTCAGGACCTTTGCTAATTTTTAATCGGGTTTTTGTCTTGCTCCTGAGTTATGTGAGCTCCTTATATATTTTGGATATTGACCACTTATTAGATGTGGGGTTTGCAATTATTTTCTTCCAGTGTGTAGATGCTTTTCATCTCACCAGTTGTTTCTTTTCTTTTTTTTTAAATACAGAACGAGAATTTGTGTGTCATCCTTGCGCAGGGGCCATGCTAATCTTCTCTGTATCACTCCAATTTTAGTATATGTGCTGCTGAAGCAAGCACTACCAGCTGTTTCTTTCGCTGGGCAGAAACTTTCTTGTTTGATGGAGGTCTTCTTATTTTTGTTCTGGCTGCTTGAGCTTTTTTGGTGTCCCATCCAAAAAAAAGTTGCCAAGACCAATGTCTAGATACTTTCCCTCCCTGTATGTTTTCTACCAAGACTTCTACAATCTTAGGTCTTACATTTAAGTCTTTAAAACAATTTTATTTTTATGTATGGCTAAAGGGTACAATTTCATTCTTTTGTATATGAATAGTTGGTTCTCCCAGCATCATTTATTGAAGAGACAGTCCTTTCCCTACGGTATATGCTTAGTATCTTTGTTGAAAATTAGTTGCCCATATGAGAGAGAGTTTCTTTTTGGGTTCTCCATTCTGTTACATCTGTGTCACCGTTTTTATACCAGTACCATATTGTCTTGATTATTACAGCTTTTCAGGTTTTGAGGTCAAGTACTGTGATGCTTCCAGCCTTTTTGCTCAGGCTTGCTGCAGCTCTCTGGAGGTCATATGAATTTTAAGACTGTTTTTTCCACTTCTATGAAAAACATCACTGGAATTTTGACAAGGATTTCCCTGAATCTATAGATTGCTTTAGGTAGTGTGAACATTTTCACAATATTCTTTCAATCCTTAACACAGAATACATCCATTTATTTATGTCTTCGATTCCTTTCACTGAAGTTTTATAGTTTATTATATATGTATCTCTCACATCTGGCTTGTTCCTAAATTTTTAAATGCTATTGTAAGTGGGATAGTTTTGATTTTTCTTCCAGATTACTCAGTTAATACACAAAAACACTACTTTTTTTGTCATATGTTGGTTTCTTTTTGCTGTTAACACTACTATTTTTATGTTGTTAACACTACATAGATCTTCCAAAATTTTGCTGAACTCATTTACTAGTTTTAAAAGCTGGTGTTTTTTAGGGGATTTTCTGTACACAAAATCCTATCATCTATACACGGTGGTAACTAAACCTCCTTTCTGATTTAGTCACCTTGTATTTCTTTTTCTTGCCTAAATGTTCTAGGTAGGATTTCCAGTATTATGTTGAACAGAAATGGTGAGAATGGACATCCTTGTCTTGTTCCCCATCTTAGAGAAGTTTTCAAGTGTTACTACTGATGTTAGATGATGGCTTCATTATATATTCCTTCAACACTTATTTTGAATTTTTATCATGAAAAATATCAAATATTTTTCTGCATCTATTGCTATCAGCATATGGTTTTCGTCCTTCATTCTGTTAACATGTGATGAATTTGTGCATGGTGAACCATCTTTGTAGCTGTTAGTACTGTATTTGATCTTTAACTGCACAATGGCAGTAGCTCTAGCTACAAAACTATTAGTCTGCAAAAGGAACTGTTAAAAATAGCAGGAAAATATTTCCTCTTTTTAGAGAAACTCAAACTCAGAAGACATGTGGATATGAATAACATGAAACAGCCAGTCCTGGTCAAATCCTCATTTTTAACTGCCTCTCAACCACTTCCTGCCCATAGGGGAAAAGGAAGAGATAAAATAACATGTGAAACTTGTTCCAAGAACCAGTTTTGCAAATTTTTCAAAGTTCAAAGTTTATCCCTAGAATCAAACCTAATTTTCTTATGAAACTTTAAGGAATTTTCACATTTTCTTGGCTTCCAAAAAAACCAACAAGACTTGGAGACCTTAGAGATACCTGTTATTTCACAAAGGTATCAAGGTATCACCTAAAGTACCACTCTCTGAGATTAAAAAGTCACATGTCCTATTTGTATGCTGAGACGAGTGACTTTGGTAACTTATTACTGTATATAAAACTATTTGTTCACTAAATATTGAACATTAAAGTATACAGTAGTGACAGTTGTTGAATAAGCAAATGAGAGTTTTATTAAAATAATTGATTTTTTTGCAGATGGAGCCCACTGTGTAAACCAAGTAGGGGAAACTCTGCCTGCCACAGAAGCCAAGTCACACACAGTTTTCGTACATCCCCTTTCAGTGCTAAACCCACATTTAAAAATGAAGTGAATGTTCTAACTAAACTTGTATTATGTTTTCAAGGCAACTATTCCATTTATTTTGTACCTTATTTCCTTAAGTACTTTAGAAACGTCTAAAAACTCGGCATGCTTACTATCCCAGAAATGGTCAAGATTCTTGCTAAGTGATACAGCTGGAGCAATCCAAATAAGACCAATATATTAGAAATGATGTTTTTATTTCATAATGCAGTAAGCACTGCTTTTTTGAGCACTCTACAAACACTTACTGAACACCTGTTGTAGGCCTGGCACTGCACTAGACTCTGGGTAATAGGTAAATTCACTACATCAGATGAGAACTTACACAAAACAAATACATTAGAAAACTAATTTTAATGAGCCAAGCTTGGTGGCCCATGCCTGTAATCCCTGCTGCTTGGGAAGCTGAGGTGGGAGGAGCACAAATTTGAGGCCAATTCCGGCAGAGTAAGACCTCACTCATCTCAAAGGAAACAAATGAAAAAGCTGGGTATAACTCATGCCCACAATCCCAGCTACTCCACAGGCCAAGAAGCCTGTGATCAAGTGTGCCTGGGTAACTCAGCAAGACCTTGTTTCAAAATAAAAAGCTAAAGAGGGGTGGAAATGTAGCTCATCTAATTCCCCTAGGTTTAATCCCCAATACCAAAAGAAAGAAAGAAACTCATTTTTATATATGTCAACAGATTTGACAAGCTACACTGACATAATATGTTCATACATTTGTGGAAAATTTACGAAGTACTTTCATGTGCAAAATAATCTTAGTGAGTAATACAGACACAGCTATCATACGGAATATGGTATCAAAGGCCAACTCTGCATGCAAAGGTAAGAGAGAAACAGAAAAAGCTAAATTGCAACCCTAAATGCAAAGGTAAAACAAATAGAAAGGGCTAGGTTTTCTGTTTTGTTTTGTACCAGAAATCGAACTCAGCCTTTCACTTACAGGTAGGCCATGTGCCGCTAAGCTATATCCCCGGCATGGCTAGGTTTCAAGAACAGCATGAAACTCAGAAATTCTCCTGGCCTAGACAAAAGCAGTGTGTGAGCATCTGGTACTTAGTTCAAGACAGTTTTACAGGTTCCTTGTCTTTTTTCATTCTCATATTAACACACGAGGTGGACATTGTTATTAAACTTAGAGGGAATTGGAGAAAGGTTAATGACTTGCCTAAGTTCATAGAGCTTTTATATGGCAGAACTAGAATTTACTAATGCTGATACTAAGGCTCATAACCTTTATGATACCATATTGCAAATGAATATGAATTGTTGGAAATATAGCACTACTAAGAAAATACACTGACTGTTAACGTATAATTTGTTTTCAATTAGTCTCCTTGAAAGTGTGGTTTTTTTGTGGGGTGGGGGGCAGTACTGGGCTTGAACCCAGGACCTTCATACTGAGTTACCTATCTCTAGTTCTTTTTTAAAAACTTTTTTATTTTGCAACAGGGTCTTGCTAAGCTGCTCAAATTTATTTCCTTTTGCCTAGGCCTCCTGAATGCTGGGATCACAGGTGTACTTAGCTTCTATCAGTATTTTTAAAATTGAAAGCAGGGAAAAAATACATTGGCCTCTAACATCAATACTAGTAAATATTTCTAAAGTAAGAAATACCCATAATTAGATAACTGTACTACTAAGTTTTTGTTATTTCATCAAACAGAATGATTTGTATTATCATTGCTTGACTGTTCACTTTTTATACTTTGATTTTGTGCAACTACTTCTAAGATAACAATATGTAATTTATCAGCTAGGATTTCTTACTGTTTTTTTTTAAATTCTGTACTATTACTACCCTTTTTTCCTCTAAATTAAAAAAAAACAAAAAACCCGTACTGACTTACCTCCTATTGCTAGTGTATTGACAGACTGCCAGCCAAACAATCTGCTAGGATCAAAGGGTGATAATGACTGAAAAAAAAAAAAAAGAAAAGGTCAGTCAAAGCCACATGCTTAATGATTCTAACATAAGTACACAACATGTATGAAAAGCCTTCATGGGGTATTTGCGTCTCTAAAAAATTTTTTTTTTGTTATTGTTACTAGAGATCGAACCCAGGACCTTTGCATATCTTCAGCATCCCTTCCCTTTAAATTTTAATTTTTTATTTTGAGTCAGGATCTCACTAAGTTGCCAAGACTGGGCTCAAACATGTCGTCCTCCTGCCTCAGCCTCCCAGAATGCTAGGATTGCAGGAGTATACCACCACACTTACAGGGTAAGTTAAAAACTTACGCTGGGCTGGGGTATAGCTCAGAAATACAGCACTTACCCAGCATGTGCAAGCCCTGGTTCAATCCCCAGCACCATAAAACAAAACAGAACTTTATATCTCTGAACAATAATTCTTTGAACACAACTAAAAAAAACAAAGACAGCTCTCTATTTTATTAAAAGTGACAGTTATATATTTTCTTTTTTTGGCAGCTACATTCTTTTAAAGACTCACCTTACTTTAAGAGATATCTGGAAAATGTATTTTCTTTTAGCAAAAGTAGAATCAATTATAATACAAGATACTTCAAATATGTGTTTGGAACCAACTAGAAAGTTTTACCCTATAAACTAGAAAAATTGGGCTGTGGATTTAGTTTGGTGGCATAAGCACCTGCCTGACAAGTGCAAGGTCATGAGTTTGAGCCCCAGTACCCAAAAAAATAAAACAAAACCAAAAAAATTTATTTAAAGAAAAAAAATGAAACAGAAAGAGGGTGGAATACAAAATTTCAAAAGAAAACAAAAACAAACACTAGTAAGAAATCACTAGTTGACAATTACATATTTTCCTCCTAGAAGTAGTTGTTCAAGTTACAAAAGTAAAGCATACAAAGTAGAAATTTAAACAGTGAGATTGCAATCAGCTCTGTTCATCTATCCAACAAAAACTTAGTAATATGGTCATCAATCCTACATACATGCAGTTATATCTTTTAGAATACCTTCCTTCCCTCTCTTTTTTTACAATAATTATAATCAATTCTCGTAAACTTTTTAGAAGTTCTACACATGTATAAGTCTCTACATGCATACCTAGCCTTTCTGTGTTAGAGGGAAAAACAAACCAAAACACGTCAACAATACAAATTTCTAGCGAAACATGAAATGAAAAGGACATATTAAAACCACAATACTAGGTGATCTACAGTAGTCATCATGATGTCTCCTGTTATTTTCAATAAAAATGATTATATCATTAGGCATAGTATAATTAAACAGCAGTAGAGCACTATCAATAAAAACCAAACATTGGAGACATTATAGGACTTCAAAGGCAGTTAATAATCAAACCAGAATGGGTATCCTATTGAATCCTGCCATCCCCAGAATAGTTGCCCCTACTCTCAGACTTGACACCCTCAAGCATACCAGATTTGAATAAAATCAGCCAAGACAAAACAGTGATATAGCCAAATCTTCTCTGCCTCATCTCTGGTATGCTATTTTTCTGTTCTTGTTGTTTACTTTTCTCCTTCATTCCACTGTCTGCCACTTTCATTAAGGCCTTTCTGCCATTGTTCCTGGAATCTTGGTGATTTTCTTTTCTCTCTCTAGAATGTCCTTCAGTATTCTTTGCAGGGTTGGACTGGTGGTTATGAACTTCCCCAGTTCCTCTTTGTCATGGAAATATCTTGTCTCTCTATTAATTTTGAGAGACAGTTTTGCAGGGTACATCAATCTGGGTTGGAGGTTATTTTCTTTCAGGGCTTGGAATATTTCACTCCAAGCTCTTTTGATTTGATAGTTTGCATTGAGAAGTCTGCTGTGATTTTGAGGAGTTTTCCTTTATAGGTAATCTGTTTCTTTTCTCTGACCACTTTTAATATTCTGTTCTTGTGATGGATTTCTGGGATCCTGATTATTATAAGTTTGGGTGTAGATTTGTTGTAGTTGTAGCTGGCTGGAGTTCTGTATGCATCATATATTTGAACATCACTTCCTATTCTTGGGAAGTTTTCCTTAATTATTTCTGGGAGTAGCCTTTTTATTTCATTTGTATTTATTCCTGCTTCTTTGTTCACATTTTTTATTCTTAAGTTATAGATCCTCTTGTCGTCTTCTAGCCTTTGTAATTATTACTTCTTGGTTCCTTGTTATTTTTAAGAGATCCTTCCTTTCGCAATCATACATTGCAAATCTATCTTCAAGTTTTGAAAGTCTGTCTGTAGTTTCTGTTAAGAAGTTTTGCCAGCTTTCAATGGAGTTTTTAATTTCCTGATATTCTCTTTGGATCTGTTTCATGTATTCTAGATTTTGTTTATATTCTTCATCAAAGGCTTCTCTCCTTTCTCTGGGTTCCTCCATTCTTCCATTTGTTTCTTCTTGAGGAATACCCAGCATTTCTTTTATTAATCTTCTTATATCTTGCTTCACCTGAGTTAGAATTTCAGATTTAAATTTATCGATGAGGTCACGGAAGTATTTCTTTATTTCTGATGAGGCATGTCTGATATTGCATGTTTGCTGCCCTCAGTCTCCTCTGTATTTACCTCTCCTGGGCTCATTTTCCCTGGGTCAGCAGTTGGAGGTATTTTGTTGTTTCTTTGTCTTGTCATGTTTCTGGTTTCTTTCAAACAGGTGAATGGTGGAGGTCTCCGGACCTTTATGTATTGCTTACAGTCCCTCTGCAGCTTACTGGCTAGGGCAGAGCTACCCTCTCCTGTTTATTTTTGATCTATGAGGTGCACGCAGGGGCGGTGTGGACCAGCTCCTCCCCTCTAAGTCAGTCAACCAGTGAGTGTCTTCAGCACGTTAGTCTGTGGCCTGCAGATGTCACAGGTTCAGGACAGCCTCGTTTCTGGCTATTGGGTCCCGACCAGGGGCATGACCCAGCCCAAGTAGATCCCAATCCACTTTGGGCCAGGAGCCACCAACTGAAGCTGCCTCAGCTGTTGATTCAGGCCTGTCCTGCCCAAATCCAATACGTCATCTCACTCTGGGGAATCCAGTTCCCAGCACTCACCAAAGTCCATGCAGCTCGGCTTGCTGTCTCTACTTCCTGTTGCAGCGCCTCCTCCCACCAAGGGTCTCAAACTCACCAACCCCTGCTCTTGGCAGGGATGTGACCTCAGCTTGATTGTGAGTTGCCTGACTCTAAGACGTGCCCAGCACAGCTACCAGAGTGTGCCCAGCTCCAGCCCTCCATCCATGCTTCTTCTTTTTTTATTTTTTTTTTTCTTTTTCCTCAGTCTCTTCCTGGGTCGTGAGAATTCCTCTCCTTTCATCTGGTCTTCTCCATGGTGTCAGATTCTAGCATTTGAGTTGTTTTTCAAAGACAGGTTCTCTATTGTGCTACCTATCAATCAGCCATCTTGGATCCCATATGTCACAAAACAAAATTTTAAAAATCAAAAAAATTAAGCTCAAGGAGGAAAAGGAAAGAGTAACACCATTGAAAGAATGTGGTAACTGAAAACATAACCAAGGAAAAAAATGGTAGACTAAAGTCAAGTCAGAAAGAGTTGATGAAAAGGAGTAGCAGCTGTTTGGAATTTGAGAAGCCAAAGATTTAGCAAAGTCTATGAATAGATGATGAGAGGGTGATGGGGGAAAAAAGAGCTATCAAGTCAGGATTCAATGGCTAAGGAAGAGTCTGTAGTCTATTAAAGAAATAATTTTCCTAAATAATTTTTCTAAAATAACGGCACTAAAATTCCACCATCATCTTAAAAACAACAAAGAACAATGGGAAACCATTTATACCTGAAGCTGATTCACACCACTTTATGTAGAGAAACTAGGCTTTTATACAATTTACTCATAGTTCATACCAGAGTTACATGAAATACTGGACTGCAGTGAGGTAAGATCCCTGCACCTGAATGCCAGTGTGGTATTCTGCTTCCTTCTCCAGGAATGTCTTACTACATAAAAACCTATGGAACCAGGTCCATGTGCTTGGTGATACAACAGATTTACATTCTGACACAAGATCAGTAATCACAGATCTACTCACTGAGCAGCCCAAGAATTCCTGGCAGTAGAGTAAGAGTGACTTGGTATCTTTATAGAATTATGGAGCTTATGTTGGATTGAAGATACTATATGAGACCATGTGTACAACAGGAAAAACAGAAAAGCTTTTAGAACTGTGAAATGAGTAAAAGCTGTTGCTAACTGAGTTCCCTGAATCAAGGTTTCAGGGAGTCTCTGTATTCCTTTGGAATACAAACAAAATTAACCCAGAGCATAAATAGAGAATAAAACGAAAGACAACAGGAAGTAGGGGGACAGAGCTTTCTTAAAGGGAAAGGGGATCAAGTGATGGAGGAAGGGTTGAAGTTCAGGAGATGAAAACAGGAATTAAGATGTGCCATGTATATGTACACACAGTAATATAAACATTATGTACTTCAAATCTGTATAAAAAAAGGAAAAAGAATTAAGGGATGGTGGGGGAGAAGGGGATGAAATAAGGAATTAAAATGTATTATGTGTGGCTGAGGATCTAGTTCAGCAGCATAAGTGCCTGCCTGGCAAGTGCAAGGTTCTGAGTTTGATCCTCAGTAAAAAAAAAAAAAAAAAAGTATTATGTAGAGCTGGGCATGGTGGTGCACACCTGTAATCCCAGCACTTGGGAGGCTGAGGCAGGAGGACTGCTGCTAGTTTGAGGCCAGCCTGGGCTACAAACCAGAAAAAAAAACGTATTATATAGCTAAGCCAACATCACAAAAGAAACATAACCATTATGTACCACACATATGCATTATAAAAGAAAAGACAAATACAAACAAAACTATATGCTTCTGTGTAATTTTTTCTGAGTACAAGGCTCATAGCTCCCTTACATTTTTTTGTTTTTTTTGTACTGGAAATCAAACTCAGGACCTTGCACTTGCATGGCAGGCACTTGTGCCACTGAGCTATACCCCCACCACCACCCCCTTTTGTGTGTATATGTGTGTGTCTTTTTGAGACAGGGTCTCTATGCAGTTCAGGCTGGCTTTGGGTCTCAAACTTGCCAACAATCCTCCTGCCTCAGCCTCCCAAGTGTTGAGATTACAAATGTGTGCCACCATGTTTGGCTTCTCACATTCTTAACTTTTGGGTACTGAAAAAGATTAAGAAGCATTGATTCATTACCAGGACCCCAACTCACTGAGATGACAGCCTCAGAGGTTATCAGTGGTAGAACGGAATGGATTTTTTTTTCCTGTACTGGGGATTGAACTAGGACCTCGCACTTGCCAGGCAGGTGCTGTGCCACTGAGCTACAGCTCTCACCGTGGAATGGATCCTTTGAGGCAAGCAGTGGACAGGTATCCTGGTCAACTATCTTTGTCTCATCTGTTATATTTTTCTCCTCCTCTGCTTTGTACTGTAAGGAACTACATTTCCCAAGCAACTCTGTTGTCTGGCTACCAGATAAGTTCAGCCATGAAAGACACTGAGGGAGATTAAAGGGGGGAAGAAGAAAAGAGACCAAGATATTTTCAATTTGCTTAGCTTTCTGGAAGTCTCTCCTCCAATTTTCTAGTTTCTTCCCTCTATATTGCCAGCTCCCTTAACCATCCTGGTTTTAAATTTAGCTCCCACAAGTGACTCCAGCTTATGTGTTCTGACAACACTGCTATCTTTTTCCACAGACTTACAGATGCTGAAGGATTCTTTTTTTGCTGATTTCTGGGTGGTCTCACCATCACATCTGGTTTCCTCATTCTGACTCACCATGTAAGAGAGGTAGTGTTTTCCGTTGTGGCACCTGAACACTGACTGAGACATTTAACTACTGTACCTGAATGAGGTGGTAGAGAGTAATATCGGGTGGCAGGACACTAGGAGCAGTGCACTGTGGGAAGAGAGCAGTTTTCAATTTCGGGTAAGGAGTTAAGGCCATCCTCAGTAGTTGGGAATCCACTTTCTTTAAACAGTTCTCATTTTCTTCACTCTGAACAACCTAGGTATAAGATACATAACAGATACACAATAACATTTTTCTTATCTCAAAACTTCTACCTCTTTTTCACAAGAACCCATGAAAAGATTAGCTTGAGAGAGTATGCAGCAGTGAAAAGAGCATTGTTAAAAACAGTCATAGGTTAAATAAAATAGTAACAGTTCTAGTTATGGCTCTAAGACAAATTAGCTGTTTGACCCTGGATCAGGTATTTAATACTAGGCTTGACATTTCTTCATCTGAAATACTAAGAAGCTGAGCTACATTAGTTGCATTCAAATTATATGTTGTTTGCGAAAAGTTCTAGTATTACAATGCTTAAAATATTTAAATTCAATATTAAATAGTAAATACTTTAAAATATCTGAAAACTACTAGAGTAGATGGCTCCCAGGTCCCTTCTCCTTAGCTCTAAAGTTATTCTATGACTGTAATTTCTGAGAGATGATCAAAAACAGAGGAGCAAATAACTTAGCACAGACATATACTGCAATATCTAAAAGAGACAGTATTAAATTAAGCTAGAATCAGTAAGAAACTCTTAAATTTATTATATGTTTAACAGCAGTCTGTTTCCTCTGAGCAGGCATACTATACTTAAAAAGCAAAAATAAGCTAATTTCCACTACATCCTTCAAAAGAGTTTCTATGAGTCGCCAAAGATTATGCACTGATTAATTAATTTTTAATTCTCTAAAAGGTCAAATAGTAGAAAATAATTCCCAATCCACAAATCTAAAAGACACCTACTGTCAGAAGCAATTGGACTCTGATTTTATTCTATAAACAAACCCGAAGTTATTAAAAAAAATCCTAATAGGAAAAAATTATCTCTGTATAACACATTATTTTTCTTTCAAATTAAGATATACAAAACTTAAAAATTTACCCATTTTTTGCTCTTTAATAAAAAATGTAAAAGTGGTTATATTTAACATCAATGGCGATCCAGACAACCCATAGATATTCCTACTAAATTTGAAATCATTCCTATTTTGCCATAATAGGTAAAAGCATTGTCCACACCTGGCTGGCACCCCCAGGAGCATACATTGTAGTAGCGAGGGCTAGGAGGGTATGTCCTTCCAGCAGCATACTGCTTACACTGGCCTGATTGGTAGGAATCAAAATCTGAGCATTCGCGAGGCTAGCCTGGAAGATCAGTTTGGGATCTGCAAGATAAAAGGGTATGGTTTTCTCCTTAGCAGGGGTTAATACTAAGCTAAGACATACATAATTCAGAGGGAAAAGTGTAAATTTAAAATCTATCCATAGTGGGGAAAATTTTCTAAAGTTTAAGCAATAGAAAGTAAAAAAAGGAAAGATCTGTCTACATAAAAGTAAAAATTTCAGACAAAGAAAACTAGAAGGTAACAATGAACTAGGGAGAGAAATTACAACAAATAATCAAAGAATCAATCCCTCAACAAAGAGTTTATACAAAACAATGCCAAAAACACTTGACTCTAACAGATAAATGGATAAAACAGTTTACAAAGAAAATATAAATGCCTAACAAAAATATATAGTTCACTAGCAATAAACAAATGAAAATTAAATAATTAGGTATCATCTATATCAAATCAGCAATAACTGAAAATAGTAACCTTAAGTATTAAAATTGGCCAGGATGAGCAGAGATTGAGAATTACAGATAAAACATTATAACGTCATTGGAAAGCAACATGGTCTTATGACAAGAACCTTCAAAACATGTACAGCCTTTGACTCAGTAACTTTCTGGAAACCAGCTTTAGGAATTAATCTGAAACAAGGGCAAGGATTTTCTGTTAAAATATATTTAAGTGGTGCGTGCTTGTAATCCCAACATTCAGGAGGCTTTCCTGTAACTCTGGGACAAGTCCTTAGAAGTAACAGGGCTATTCTGTCTGATTATAACCAGAACAAGGCTCTACATCACCATCTTCACTACAGAGGACACAACAATTCTGCATATACCATGGATTTCTTTTGATGCCATTTGCTTATCGGAAATTCAGGGCTAGGGGTATATATAGCTCCATGGTAGAGCCCCTGCCTGGAACGTGTAAGGTTCTGTTTGGTGGGATCTCCAGCATTGCTTGCATGAATGAATGAATAAATGAATGATTCAGAGCAAGCACCACTTGCTCATGTAAAACAGGAGTTCCTCTGCATGAGAGCAGGAATTCAGCCTGTGATAACCTGGCAGGCTGCTGGAAACACAAAGACAATAAAGCCTGAGGTGGAAGTGGGAGAAGGGGACAGGACAATACAAGTTCTCCCCTGTAAGTCTGGGTTTCACAGCAGGAAAGAGACTAACATTTTTGGTTTTCTGCTTAAGGCAACTATTATCTTGGATTATAGTCGGGTATCTGACCACCATCAAGTGATTATATTTAAACAAGTTCATAATTTAAACATCATTTAATAGACCACTTATTTATCCAAACATTTTTATATTTAATACCATATACCCTTACCTGACAAATTACTGGAAACTTGTCGACACTGAACTAAAAATTCAAACCAAGGGTGAGCTTCATATAATTCTTTCTTTTCCAAAAAAGGACAATTTTCAGGACTGAGTCTGTATTAAAATATAAAGCCTCTCTCTTTAACATACAATACAGGGTAGGATAGTTACAAGCATTCTTTGGGTGAAAACTAGCATCAGAAAAAAGAATTTTGGAATTACAAAGTGAATATAACAACATACTCTCATTCGTAATGCTATAGTACCTTACATGTTCTTCATGGTGTGGAAATGGAGCAATTCTAGACAGATTTAGACATGACATTTCTTATCATCATTATGAAATTTTACCAACTCTGTAAAAAATTAAGTTACTTTATATTTTACTTTTTTTTTTACAGTACAAATTTTTTAGTATTTTCAAATTTAATAGATTCTTTAAAAACCTTTATACAGCTACAGAGAGATTGGAAATGAGGAGTGGAGGCTCAGAATAGATACTTCACAACATGATTTTAATTTATTCTCTTGTTATAGTAGCTTTGGAGAAACACTCCTACATCTAAGCCTTGATGATATGAACTAGAAATACAGTCTTTGTTCAAACTCTTAGCTTTTACTACACAAAATTTTAAAAGTTCTCTAATAGGGCAGAAATTTGGGCTCTGGAATCAAAGTAAGCAGAAGCTGGCTGTGTCACTTATTTGCTGTGTGCCTTAGACTCAGCTTTTCTCAAAGCCTCGGTTTCTTCATCTATGAAATAGAGATGAAGTTACCACTCTGCAGACATCTTCTGAGGATTACGTCAGTTAATGCATGCAAGGAATTTAGTCTAGTGCTAAGACCAGTAGAAGCACTGATATAGCCCAGAACTACGTTTGTTGTTGCCACTACTAACTCAACAACAATCAACACTGGCCCCAAATGGGATTCTGAAGGTTGATTAGACATGTAGGGATGTACATCTATCTATAAAAATGTTTTAGAGCTTATCTAATACATTCTGAAGCGAAATCAAATTTGCTTATGAAATTTGCTTATGAAATCAAAGTTGCTTAGCATTCTTCAAAATGGAAATATCAAATTTGCTTATGAAATCAAAGTTGCTTAGCAGTCTTCAAAATGGAAATATCAAAGAACTCTAAGTGAACTTTTAAAATCTTCCTCTCTTTAAAACTTTTAAAAGTACACCTTTCATTTTATTCTCATCTTGAGTTATTTAAAGTTAACAGAGAGGTTATAAAATTAGTATCACCAAAAAACCACATATGCATTTAGTTCAATGTGGCATAGAACTAAAAGACTTCTCATGTGCTAGGGTAGGAGAACCTACTTCAAAAGAGCATGATTCCTCATATGAATGCGTATTATTCTCCTAAACATCAGTTTACAAGCAGTACGCAAAGAAGCAGTGTAAAAAGCCAATTCTCAGTACTCACTTGTGGTAGTCAAGATAGACATAAAGAAGATGCTGCAGACCATGTTCTAAACAGTAGAGGATGAAGTGAGAATGGAAATCCCAGCCCGCTTTGCTCTTGTAGTTTTGAACAGGGAGGGTATCTTGTATTACACCCCCAATTCGACTCAGTCGTAGGAGGAAGAGTTCAAAGTTTTCAAGTTCAGATGCAAGAAAAATCCCATTCCTATTGGCAAGTTAGAAAGTCGTTAGGTTCAGAGTAGCCTAAATGATTTTCATTGCTTGTCTCACACTACTTAAAAAATAAATATTTTGGGCTGGGGAGTTAGCTCAGCGGCACAGTGTCTGCCTGGCAAGCATGAGGTTCTGAGTTCAATTCCTGGTACCAAAAATAAATAAATAAAGAAAGAAATAAAGAAATAAATAAATAAAATATTTAAAAATTAAGCCCACCAATTCTTACTTTATAAATATATTCTAAGACACTTCTTTTGCTAGTTTTCCATAAAGGTTTGTATACCCATGTCGTAAAGGTTAAATACCGTTTCAGCTTATCTTTGATATATCAAAAAACTAAGGTATCTCTCCATTTTTTTGTTTGTAACCGTACAACCACTGTGGCCAAGAGTGGTTTGCTCTTGAAGCTGAATGCTCTGATCACTGAGGAATTCACTAAAATAGCCACACAAAATCACTAAAAAGTTAGAATAATTTAAATATACCAACTATTAAGTAGGAATTTGCACTTAAATATTACTTTTTAAAAATTTATGATAAACACATACATACACTACAAAGAAGTATACAAAAAATGAGTCTGAAGAAACCATGTGACTACCACCCAAATTATAGCTAGTTGTCACTGGTATGAAAAATGCCATTGCACAATTACGAACATTTACTACAACGGAAAGGACAGTGAGTAGAATATTAAAAATCAAGTCTGTATGTAATTGATTTGGGTAAATTATTTAATTTCTCTGGGTTTCACTTGCCACATCTGTAGATTGAATAGGACAACAAAACATAAAGATATCCCAACAAGCACAAGCAGAAAATAATACATACAGAATAAGATTAAGGGCCAGGGATATAGCTCAGGGGCACAGCACCTGCTTGGCAAGCATGAGGTTGTGAGTTCGATCCCCAGTACCAAAATAAGAATAAGAAACTTATTAATCTTCCTTATCAAGATCTATTTTCCCTCTCACTATCTCTGAATCCAGTGATCTTTTGAAGTTCGAGGCTATACACAGCACATGAATGCAGGGTAATATGGAGGAAGAGTGGGTACAATTATAGGACACTAAGGGATTCTCTTCAGCTCTGGTCACTTGTTCTTTATAACCCTACCTACAACAGTTCTACATAAAATATTTTGGGAAGAACCTACACCTACAATTTGAGAGCCTGTTCAGCACAACATACCATTAAGTAAAGACAGTGCATGATAATGTCCTTTAAATTGTAACAGCCTGGTGCAGTGGTGCATACCTGTAACGCCAGCACTCAGGAGGCTGAGGCAGGATCATGAAAAGTTTGAGGCCAGCCTGGGCTACATAAGCGAGTTCAAGGACAACTTGTACTACACAGTGAGACTTTATCTCAAACAAAACAAAACAAACAACAACAAAATATATACACAACATGAAACAATACTGCACTAGATTAAGGCATCACAAAGGAAAAAATTATACCATTAGATACTTGTGTGTATGCGTATATGAGTGCGATATGTATTTCCCCCCCTTTTTGTTTCTTTGTAGCACTGGGGACTGAACACAGAGCCTTAAGCATGCTAGGTAAGTGCTCCACCATGACTTGTGCCTCCTGTCCCTTCACCATTTTTACTGTTCTCCCTTTTACACCTTCTACTGGAGATTAATTCAAATTTCAGTACCTGGCTAGCTTATCTAAAATTGCATTCCTCATGTAGTTGTTGCAGCAAGTATTCTGATCGATAACATCAACAGTCAGAGGGGGCCATTTGTTCTGCTGAAGAGACACATAGTTCTTCTGGGTCTGAAATTCTCCAATCCACAAGGTAATGCTTAACCAATCGTGGTGAGCTGTGAGGTATCTCCAGAGGGTTTCAGGGGAATAAGATTTATAATCTACACAAATAACAAAATACATTTTAAAACGGCAATGAATTATGACTGGTATGAAACACTGATTAATATGAATATAATTATAACAATAATATGTAAACCATCTGGATAAACACATTTATATAGGAATGATTCAAGTTCTTTGCTTCTTTTATGATTTTCCTCTTTTGCATTGTTCACTTTATAGGCAATACTACAGTCAGGGAAAGTGCTAAATGGTGTATCTGATTACTAGTAATTAAAATGAAATGAATGCATTTCACTTGTCCAACCTTCTTTTCTTCTCCTTCCTTTAATATAATAAGCTGGCTAGTAGTAAACATGAATTTGAGGCTCTGAATTACAATTGTTCATCATTGCTATCCTCCAGAGTCCTCATATGATATAGGTCCCCTATTTACACAAGAAGAAACTGAAAAACTATTTGGAAAAACAAAGAACGTGACTTGAAATCTAGGATAAAAACACTTAGCCTTGAAATCTCAATTTGCTGAACCATATAACTTTTTTTCTTTCACCATTATATTGCAAAGCCATCACAGATACCTTCAGATAAGCAAGAAGTCTTATCTCAATGACTTACATTTTAAGGATAATTAGTGTTTCCCCATCAAAAGAATTCTAGAGCTGATAGCACAAGTCTGTGATTCTAGCACTTGGTAGGCTGAGGCAGGAGGACTGCTTTAAGTTCTAGAACAGCCGGCTACATAGAAAGACACTATCTCAAAAACAGACAGACAGACAGACAGACACACATACACACACACACAAACATACACACACACAACCAAGGAATTCTAAAATAGAAATGCCAAGTATTCAAATACCAACACTATTTTAATCTTTGTTCACTATGTTCATATTGTGGGCTCTCGCACACTTACCTTCCGGACTTATCCTGGGGAGAAGGATGTATTCTTGTGTTGGCTGATCCCACCACTGAGCCCAGTTTAGTGCAATTTTATGATCCTGATTATTCAACTCATCTTTATGATCATAGTTGAGGAATGAGTCCAAAACAGATTTGTACTTAAAAAATTCTTGTTCCTTTATCCAATACCTAAAAATCCATAACATACATAAACATATAAAGTATATACATATTTACATACAAGGTATATATATATTTAATTTTGAAGGAAAAAGACCATTCCTTTTTTATCTGCTGGTTCTATTCTTTTGGGGAAGACATAATTTTGATTATGCATATACTAAAGTGACAGGAAACTTCTAAGTTTCTTCTGTATGATATGTTTTATTTTTCTGGAGAAACAGGCTTAGTTCCACATAAAATCATGCACAAAACTGGTTTTAGGTTTTGTTTTGTTTTGTTTGAGTACTGGAGATTGAATTCAGGACCTTGCACTTGCCGGGCAGGCGCTTATGCTGCTGAGCTTTATCCCCAGCCATGCACATAACTGTTACAAACTAAACATTATCCACAATATTCTTCCAATATTATCAAAAGGTGATAATGAAACTACCTGGGAAAGGACTGGATCTGCATGCTTTCTTGGAAGTCTCCCAAATAAAGCTTTTCAACTTGATGCACGAAGTCTATAGTTCTTTCCTCTTTTTCAGAAAGATAATTTTTTTCTTTTGAAATTTCAACCTTGAATTAAGAAAAAAGCAGTGACCTCACAAAAACCAAGCATAACAAGTCATGAAGTTAAATGCCATTTAAGAATTATATTCTGGAGCCAGAGCTGTAATTTCTTTCCAGTGTGTGAGGGCTCAAGTTTGATTTCCAGAACAGCAAAACAAACAAACAACAGCATTCTGAACTTCTGAGTTAATGAATATTTGAATTTTATTCTGTCAAACATGTTAACCATTTAAAAAGAGACAAGATGATCATATATTTACTTACTAGATTATTAGTTGAAAGTTTGTTTTGAAATTTTCCTTCCAAATTTTTAACTATGGCTTTCTAAAAAAATGTAAGTTACATAGTCTCACCTGTACCTACCAAAAAGTTCCGAATATTTTTATCAGTTGTATAGAAGCATATCTTGAGCAGCTGGTCTTTTACATCAAAGCCCTACAATAAGCCAAGAAAACCAAAAAAGTCTTAGATTTTATAACAACTGTTCTGATATAAATATGTCAGATGCAGATGTACTTTATTACAGAAATATATCCAATTACAGCACCATTTTCTGCTCTTCCAAACATTCATTTTCTGTATTTTCTTACATTTATTATATATATTTACTGCCTATCTCTAAAGTCCTTCAGCGATTTGTCAGAGCAAAGGCAGGACACAGAATGTAAGGATGGGCCTGACCATAATGACGAAGACTGCAACAGTCAACATAAACAACTCCTTATATAGTTTCACTTCTTTGCTCTTCCGTAAGGAACATGGGCAAGACCCCAACCATGCAAATTAGGGGAGATTTCAGGTTAGTCCAGAAGCCTAACTCCTAAGACTTTCACTCTCAGATGAAATAAAACCATGGAACATAAAACCCCAGGCAACGGCATTATTCCCCAGAACTTTCAAATGACATGTATGAGGTTAAATGAACAATACAGAATGTTCTTCAATAAATGAGAGGCCCTTCACACATATGCACTGATATGTGTGAAGTCAAAAGATCCTATCTCCTCCTAAACCAAAATACCAGACTTAACAGACAGGGGACGATGGAAAGTCCATTAAAAAAATCTCATGAAGAGATATGAAAACAACCTACATGTTTTTCAATAAATGACTGTATAAAAAATGTGATATGTATATATTCAATGAAGTATTTGCCTTAAAAAGAAGTAAATCCTTCCCAGCTATGGAGGCAGGAGTACTAGAAGTTTGACCCCACCATGAGAAACTTCACTGAGACCCAGTCTCAAAAGAAAATTAGAAATGGGCTGGGAGGACGGCTTAGTGGTAAGCACTTGCTTATTAGCATGTGTGAAGTTTGGGTTCAATCCTCAATACCAAGAAAAGGAAAAAGAAAAAAAAAAAAAAGCCCACTAGTTAAAAGGTACCTAAAAGGTAGTGGAGAGGGAGATACAGTTCAGTGGAAAAGGAAATCTTGCCATTTGCCACAATGGAGATAAGCCTAGAGGACACTATGCTAAGTGAAATAAAGCAGACATGAAAGACAAATACTGCACACCTACATACAGAATTTTAAAAAGAAAAACTTAACTGATAAAAACAGAAGACAGAATGGTAGAACTGGGGGCTTAAGATCAGACAAATGGATTACACTACTCACCATATTCTTCAAAAGCTCTGCGGCTTCCTTTATATTGTTCTTTTTTAAATTGACAAAGACCAAATCTAGGCCTATCTTAATCAATTCCTCAAGACTTTGAGCAGAATGATTAGTCATCCTGAAGAAGGTCTGTGCCTCTGGTATTTTATTGTTTAAAATGGCACTGGCAATAACTTCCTAGGAAAAGGAAGAAAAATATTCACTTTTTAAGTTCCTTTTTATTTTGTTACTATGATTATCAACACAGGACTTTATTGAGCACCTACAAAAATCTACTACTAGTTTTGGAGCTAGGTGCAGGGTATACGAAACTGACCAAAACAGGACCTACTCTCCAGTCCTTGCAATCTAGTGGAAGATGTACACGTGAAGCACTGATTCCAGTGCTGACTGGTAAGGGCTGTAATAAGAGAACCCCAAGATGCTAAAGGAGGGTCCAAAAGAGGTTCACTTACATAAGACGGGTTACAACAACAAAAAACCAGAGAGTGTTCTACATATACATAGAAAAAAGGACATATGTGTTCCAAAAAGAATGAATATTATGTGCAGAGCCTTTAAGGAATTCTACTTTATTCAATATAACTGAAAAAAAAGCTGAAGAGAACAGCAAATGAAGCCTGAAAGTCCTTAAAATGCAGGAAACTGTATTTTTTGTTATGACACACTTTTTTAGGAAAAATACTTGAAAAACAATGTGAAAGATAAACTGAAAGCAGTTCAAGGTCAAGGTATTGAAGTATTAAGTTACTGCCGTAATCCAAGTGAAAAGAAACAAACACCTAAATTAAAATCCTACTCCAAAGATTACAGAAAGGGGTCATTCCCGACTTGGGCCTTGGAGGGATCTTATTAAGCAGCACACAAAATTTTGTGTATTATACACACACATTCACATACATGCTTTTGGAAACAGGATGCACAGCTTTCATCAAAATGAACTATAAATTCCTGCCACTAGAAAAAGTTAAAAATCAGTGACTCTGAATAGAGTGGAGCATCATGGACAGTGGACAACACGAAAAGGGTGAAAACAGCAGGAAGAGAAACCTTTGAAGGAAACAGAACAAGCAGTCAAAAAAAAAAAAAAGAGGACAGTAGGTCATGGTGGCACCTGCCTAAGTTCCAGCACTCAGGAGGCTGAGGCAGGAGGGCTGCATTGATTTCTGAGGCTAACCTGAATCACATAGTGAGTTCAAATCCAGCCTAAACTCTACAGTGAAACTCTGTCTCAAACAAACAACAGCAGGAAAACCAGGTCGTTTCTGATAAGAGAGTAAGAGATACAGAAAAAATGGTCACACCATGTACTTCCCTATCTATTCTTCCACCCCAAAATAGTCCTGAGGACCTGGCAGTAGTCGACCTTCACTCTTTCACTCTCTATCGATTCTTTATCACCTACATTAAGTAATTTTGGCTTTTGTCTTTCCACTCCTCCTACTGCCCAAGTGGATGATGGGATTCTTCAGTCCCTAAGCTTTAGGCAGCACATTGAGTTGTATTAACTTCTATTGTGCAAAGCAAGGCAAATAAATAGACATAGAAAACTTAACTGCAAAATGGGTTAGCATTCTAGATAGCAGCCAAGACAAGCCCACTTCCAAGCAACCAAGTTGTAAAATAGAAATCTGCTAAGATCTAATCACAGGGAAAACTCGGGCGATTCGGCGGTCAGGTAGAATGGATGGGTCCTGGGTCCCACGCCCAAGCCACTGCAGGAACAAGCAAGAGAAAAGCCACAAGAGGTGGGTGTTCGCTTTGGGATCCAAGTGTACAGACCTTCCTGGCACTGAGAGGAAGTCTGTCTTCGTTCTGAATCAAACAATCAGTTTGTAGATATGAATCTGAAGTAACGTCCAGAGATGTCAAAATCTATAAAACCTAAAACCCTTCCTAAGGATTCTAAATCACAAGAATACAGACTCTGAATTCTATTTCTTTCACTGTTTTCTCAGAGGTTCGGGATCTGGTGCGTAAAAGTAGTCTGATAACTGCTTATATTTACCTCGAAGCTGAGCTTCTCCCAAACAGTAGTCTCCTTGACTGTGGAGATATTGGCAATTGTATCACATTCATCTGCAGCATCTGTTAACTTCCAAGGGAACTTTATCATCAAAGTTCGAAGCTCATTAATGTAGCTGGTCAAAATGTTCACTCCTTTCTGAAGATGTTCATCTAGCTCTACAGGAAATTGGAAAAGGCCAATGTGCCAGTTTGTATGTGTGTGTGTGCATATAGAAAACAAAAGAGGGAGACAGACAGAATGTGCCATGACAGGTTATAGTTATGAAGAATTCTTTTTTTTTTAAATTGGTACCAGGGATCGAACTCATGACCATGTGCATGCAAGGCAGGCACTTATGCCACTGAGCTAAGTCCCCAGCCCCCGTTATGAAGAATTCTAAAGAATTCCAAAATTTAAAATGATTATTTTCAAATTTACACAGTATGTTTGAAGCTGATTCTATTTATAGGTAGTAGTATTTTCATGTAGTCTTTTTCACAATTAGTCCTGGGTCTTTCTGCCAAGTTTCCCAGTGTCAAAACCCATTTCATTCAATTACACATTTAAATTAGTCAACATCAGTAAATGGTACTCCACTGGCTTAAGCTCTTTCGTGGCAAAGCAACATTTGTACTGCTGTTCAGACAGAGGAATAGTAGCACAGGCCCCTTCGCTGCTGCTGTTCTTACCTGTGGTATAAATAAAAAGCTCCTTTATTTGTTTGTTAAGGAAAGATAGAGTGAGAGTAAGCAATTGTTCTGAAAAGTGTTTGCTTTGGGCTTCAGAATAATTTTCTCTAATTGCTGAGCAAAGTAAATCCAATGCTGGTGTCAGCTCTTCGACATCTGAGAAAGAACCAAAGAAATCAACATGAACACTAGATGACTCCCCATAAAATTAACATATCCAAAAATACCATCTTGCATTATGTATCAACAAGGACCAATGTCTTATCTTCACAAAACTCACAAAATTTTTATGAAGGCTTATCACCTACAAACTTTAATGATTCCAGTTACTGATAGTTATTACTTACTAGTTTTATTGATTGATTGTGACCAGGTCTTGCTGTATAGCCCAGGCTAGGCTTGAATGTGTGACCCTCTTGCCTCAGCCTCCTAAGTAGCTGAGATTACATGCACGCACCACCATGTTTAGCTATTGATATTATTAACTATGGTTCTGCTGAGCACCTACATCTTAAGTATTATACATGGTGTCTACAAACGCTATCTCATGTAAACCTTTCAACAGAGAGGTAAGTGTTATTTTTGCTTTCCGTAGTGAGGAAACAGGGTCAAGAGGACAAGTAACTTGCCCCAGCTAATCTGGAAAGTAGGTGGCAAATCTGAAATTTGAACTTGAACCTGTCAGTGCAAAGACATTTCACTGGGCCTCCCTGTAAACCGTATCCATGTGAGGGAGAATTATGGGAAATAGGGGCTTTCCCCATGAGAGTTGGTAAAACTTACTCTCATGCTTCTTATTCCAGACCTGTTCCCACCTTTTAGAGCACAGCAGCACAGGTAAGAGTAGAGTGAAGAAGGATCATTGACCACCAAACAGCAGAAGTGAATAATGACCACACAACTGCAGATGGAACACCACTCGCTACCACAAACCAGGCCTTTCCAATACATTTCAAGATTTAAAAGGATTGGGGAACACCACGAGTAAACAGAGGAGAAGGCCAGGGATGGTGGTGCACACCCGTAATCTCAGCACTTGGGAGGCTGAGGCAGGAGGATCACAGTGAGTCTGAAGCTGATGTGGGCTACGTAGTAACTTCAAAGACAGCCAGAAATACACAGTGAGGCTCTGTCTCCAAAAAAGAAAGAAAGAAACAAAGAAAGACAGACAAACCAAACTATAGTCAAAGAGGGCGAAGAAGAATTAGGGGTATCAAATCTGTGTAGATAGAATACTTGCCTACCAGGCCCAAGGCCCTAGGTTTGACCCTTGGCATGAGAGAAAAGAGAAGATGAAGAGGAGGAAAAAGAGGAAGAACAAAGAAGAAAAAAAGAATGGATCTCATAATGTAGCCTAAGCTTGCCTTAAACTCATGATTGTCTCATGCCTCAGCCTCCGGAATGCTGGAATTACAGGTATGTGTCACCATATCCAGATGAGAATATTTTAAAAAGAAAATTTCTTTTTTGTTGTTTTTTTGGATAAGGTCTTGCTAAGTAGTTCAGCCTGGCCTTGAACTCATGGCAAACTTGCCTGTGCTTCCCAAATGCTGGCATTACAGGCATATGCTGCCATGCCTGGCTTAAAAAGAAAATTTTTAATTCTTTTGCTCAGTGAGAACTGACACTAACATTGTTTTTTTCCTCAATGTAACTAGAAATACAAATTGCTAAAACTTTTTGTTTTTGAGGGTAATTTATCAAGGCTATTAAGAATGTACACTGTGAATATTCTTGGACCTAAAAATTCCACATTTAGAATTTATCCCAAGTAAATAATTACACATTATGTGAAATGGCACACACACACACACACACACACACACACACACACACACACAGAGTAACTATGGCACATTGCCAAAAATTAAAAATGAGAATCAATCTGTCTAAAGGGGTTTGGCTCAGTAAATTATGGAACTGGCCATACAATGAAATTCCATGCCACCATAATTAGTCAGTTATATTATAGAAAGATGTCTACAATATATTATCAAGTAGGAAAAATAGATTATTATACTAAATATATAGAGGGAAACACAGCCTATTACTTTCTCCTTCTAAGGAGAGAATTTGCATGTCTGACTGGTCTAAGAAGAAAAGTAGATTTCTAATTTGTTAAGGAATAATAAAATCTTTAAGTATGGTAAAGTAGCAACTGAAGATGCCATCAGAAAACAACAACAATAATTTAAAAGCAATTAAAATTATATGCACAAGTGTGGAAGTCTGTTTTACTTACTTCTTAAATATAATTGGGTTGGAAGGTCATCAAATCGATCAGGTACAGAAGATTTTGAAGATTCAGTAAAAAGATTTCCTTTGCTCTTCAAGAAGAAATCTACAGTGTCAAGTTGACGGTTTTCTATTCCAGCCTAAGATATGAGCATTGGGGGGCAGAAATCAGGTAAAATTATAATAGGAAAAAAAAAATCATTTAGGGTGGGCTAAGGCAGAAGGCTTGTGACTTCAAGACCAGCCTGGGCTACAGTGAGGTCCTTTAAAAAAAATAAAATCAGGATACAATTTCTTTTTTTTTTTTTTTTCTGGTACTGGGGACCTTGCATTTGCAAAGCAGGTGCTTATGCCACTGAGCTAAATCACAGGCGCAGGATACAATTTCTTTTCAACTTCAGAACTTAATGTTCCCTAAAGAGACACAAGGCTATCTTTATTTTGTATCAGAACCTGGGTTCTAGTGAGGATTAGAAAAATGACTAATTAAGAAACCAAAGGTAAACATGTGGAATTTTTTTTTCAAGACAAGGTCTTTGTTACCCAGTCTAGCCTTAAACTCATGATCCTTCTGCCTCAGCCTCCCAAGTGGCCAGTATTATCAGACTAGAAAACACTTCTAGCTTTTTAATACTTTATAATTCTAAAATCACTGAAAACTAAGTGCTTGTGAATCATCCTTACAGTTAAGTTACAATCTGTTTATGAGTTAAAATTTTTTGTTTGTTTTTCTAAGATAGGGTCTTGCTATGTAGTTCATGCTGGCCTTGAACTCATTATGCAGCCCAGACTGGCCTTCACTCATGGATCCTCCTGCCTCAGTCTCCCTCTTGCTGGAATTACAGGCATGCACGACCATGACCAGTATGTATGAATTAAAATTTTATGTCAGGTTAATAATAAATTAACTGATTCCTGGGTCAGTCCCCACTGCACACATAAACAATAAATGATCAACAAGAACAATAAACTGAAAAAGTTGGCTAAAAACAATTTCTAACTAGGTATCTTGAGGAATCTTCTTATACAGAACACACAAAAGCCACAGACTAGGGCTGAGGGTATAGCTCAGTGGTAAAACATCTGCCTAACATGCATAAAGTCTTAGACTCAATCTTGAGTACTGCAAAACAAACAACAAGAACAACAAAACAAACCCATATGGAAAACTTGGCAAAGTGTGAATTGCTGAGCCCTGCCTCCAGACTTTTGATTCAGTAGATATGGAGGGTGCCTGAGAATTTGTATTGCTAATAAATCCCCAGGTCCTGATGTTGCTGGATTGGGGGCCATATTCCAAGAAACAATGGACCTAAATTCTGGATGTTAATATATAAGGGAGGTTGGGATAAGAAATTCTTATGAAATATGGAAGATGAAAAAACAAGGTTTGTGTAAGGTAACACTCCCCGAAAAAGGAATTAACTAGAAAGTAACTGGCCCCAGAGGGAGATCATAAATTAGCTATGCTTTTGCTCTGGGTAGTAGGAGGAAAAACTGAATTGTGTATGATTAAATAAGAGAGTATTTTTGTTCTTAGGAGACATATGTTAAAGTATTCACAGTGAAGACATAAAAGTTTGCAGGGTCGGGGATTTAGCTCAGTGGCACAAGCACCTGCTTAGCAAGCGTGAGGTTGTGAGTTCAATCATAATATAAAGTTTGCAACCTTCAAATAGTTTAGAAAAACAAACAAACAAACAAAGTCAAATTATCCTTGTTTGCAGACAGTATGATCCTGGCGGGGCATGGTGGCACATGCCTATAATACCAGCACTCGAGAGGCTGAGGTAGAAGGATTGCTGTGAGTTGAGATCAGCCTGGACTACAAAGTAAGACCCTGTCTCAAAACAAATAAATAAAACAAACCCCAAACAAGCAAAATAAAAGATGTTATACTTTAGAATACCCTAAAGACTCTACCAAGAGACATTTAGAACTAATAAATGAATTCAGCAAAGTAGCAAAACAAAATCAATAGCTTTTCTATAATATACCAATAAACCAGCTGAAAAAGAAACCAGGCCAAAATTCCATTCACAATAGCTAACAATTAAACAAATATATACATACATACATACATACATAAAAAATATGATACCTATGAGTCAATGTAACCAAAGAGATGAAAGACTTAGTTTTTTAGTTTTTGTTTTTTTTTTCTCACAGACAGGGTATCATCATGTAGTTCAGGCTGGCCTTGAACTCACTATGTAGCACTAGTTGGCCTTGAACTTGCAGCAATCCTAGAGTACTGGAATTGCAAGCATGTATTACCATCCCTGGCTGTAATTTCACATCATCTTGTATTTTTTAAGTTACAAAGTGTAAACTGCTAAGCAGAGTTGGGGAAACGAAACACACCTGAGCAAATGAAGGGGTAAAGATTAGTTCTTTTTGGTGCTGGCTAAATTTTTCTCAAATTCTCAATCACAAGAATATGTGACTCTAAGTAAAGTGCTATAGACATTTAATTCTGTTACCTCTAGTGCATGTATGGGAATTGAGCATCTCCCCCACCCATTTAGGTGACAGAGAGAGTCCACGATGCTGGCACTTCCATGGATCATCAGTCTGTTTAAAAATTCCTCTTGAGTCAAACCAAACAAAATCAAAGAGAGTCCATTTTCTACAGAAAAAAATAAAAATCAGACTTCATAAATTACTAGGAGTAGAGTACAGAATTAGGAATTAATTTCTAATTACTCAATACCCCAGTACTGTAGTTATAGATATATTTATTGGATATCATGATTGTGACTTTAACTCATGGTTTTTCAACCCATTCAAGTTTTTTATTTTTGAAATACTAATCATAAGGCAAATTCTTATGAAGTGGGGCTGGTGATGTAGCTCTGAGGCAGAGCGCTTACACAGCATTGAGGCCGTAGGTCAAAGCCTAGTACCACAAAAAGCAACAACAAACAATTCAACAAACACATTTGTACCTTTTATTATCCTGTACAACCAATAATAAAATACCACACTCCTGACACACAAATATTGATTACCAAACCTGAGTACTGAAGAAGAAGCATAGTTCAATCACAACCCCTGTAAGTTACAGGATAAGAAAGTGCTTAATGAAGCACGTGTGACATATCAAAATGCCCCATACCTAGAAGCATGAGATCTTAAGTACACTGCAATATAAACAAAATAAAATGGCCCATCTAGGAGACCAACTGAAGTTTAGGAACAACTTTTAAGTTCCTATGTAAGAATGCCTGCCCATTGTTGTTAGACCAGTAATAACAGGAAATCTAGATTTTGAGTAAAATCTTCTAATTTTGCCTAATTATAACAGCCTTTTAAAAAAAATCTAGATAGTGCCAACTAAACTTAATAAATCTGTAGTTCATGCATGGTGCATGAGCAGTTAGGTGCAACCTCTGCTTGTGCCAAATGGAGTCTGATTAAGATTCTCTGGGTAAAAAAAAATTCTCTGGCTTAAAATTTTAACCTTCATTACTCTTAAATTTAGCATTTAGCTGCAGAGAAATGATCTCTCTTTTTTTTTTTTTTTTAGAGAAATTATCTTAACTAAAAATCAAAATACAAGACAATATTAGCAAGACTAACAGCAAATTTCATCCATAGGCGATTACCACCTCAAGGAAAGAGTAGGCAGGTGTGGGCACCTGGGCAGAAGCGAAATACATTAAGAAACCATACCCCTCGGTAAGGTGTTTCAGCTTGATACAAGACTATCTCACCTGTCAAAACAAAGCACAGTTGCTGGTCTCCACTACTGTCTACAGGAATACACTTCTGGCCAAGGGAGAAACACTGCAAATCCTGGGTCTCCAAATCCCAGAGGAGAATGGTATAGTCACCCATTTTCACTGTCCAAGTAAACAGTGCAGTGAATCCTGTCACAGATACACATTTAAGGTCTGTGGGTTTGTCTCGTTCACTGAGGTGCATTATCTTCCAGGAACTTCCAGGATCACTGGTCTTGGCAATATCTTTCTGTGGAAGATTAAACTGGCCTGGCATTATATCCTGTGAAATAAAACCCCAGCTCGGCACACTGGTACCACGATTACCAGATTCAGTGGACTCTAAATGCAAGATATCCCGAAACCATGGAGCGCAAGGAATCTCTAGTTTGGAGCTCTTTATTGTTTCATTCAATGATAACAGCTGGGCATTCCAAGATCTGGAAGAGAAAGTAATACACTGGTTACAGTGAAAGGCCCTAAGTAGAAACATTAATCCACACCAAACATGCCTTTAAAAAGTAGGCACCAACCTAGTAAAGGCCTTCAGCAAAAAGATACCGTGTCAGCATAGAAAAAAATGGAAAGAAACTCAGTAATGAAAGGAAGTTTTTGTACCTGTCAACCTGGAAGGAAAACTTGGTCAGTTTCATGCTGTGGGCAGAGTTAACGGGATCATCCTCATCTATCCCTGTAGGTCCTTGAATAGGAAGATCTTCTGGTGTTCTTTCACAGAGTAAGTGTCCTGGGTGTTGCCTACATTTAAAAACGAGAGCCATAGTAAAAATGATGATCAAACACAACTTTGTGTTAAAAACGGGGAGAGGGGTGTCGAAGAGAAAGGACAGAATAGAGAAAAACTCAATAGAATGCATCTCCCTTTGCTTACAGTACAGTTACAAAGTCATACTCAAGAATTTTACTATATGAAGGGATGTTAGCTTTATAAAGTAATAAAACTATTGTCTACTATATTATAGATGTTATACTGAACATTTTTCATAAACTTTTTTTTTTTTTTTTGGTGGTACTGGTGATTAAGCCCAGGGCATTCACGCTGAACTACATCCGCAGTTCTTTTTGTTTGTTTGTTTTTAGACAGGGTCTGCCTAAATTGCTAAGTTGCCCAGGCTGGGCTAGAATTTGGCATCCTCCTGCCTCATCCTCCCAGAGTGTTGGAGGATTATAGATGTGAGCCACATATCTGACTAAACTCTTACTGTCATCTGAGCTATACAACATCCCTATTGAAGTAAATCTAGCCCCACTTTATAGATACAGAAACTAATGCTCAAACAAACTTTGAACTAGGTCAATTTAACCAGAAAGTCCAGATCTTTATTTTTATTTTTTGGTATTTTTCAGACAGGGTCTTGCTATGCACTTTAGGCTGGCCTTGAGTTCACTTTGTAACCCAGACTGGTATTGAATTCACAATGATCTTCCTGCTTCAGCCTCCTGAGTGCCGGGAAGATTTTTAATCACTTTACTGTTAGCACAATGTACGATTTAGGCGGAGGCTATGAAGGCAAATTATGTGTGAGGATAAGATGCATGTAAAGAATGCCCTCCCATCTGAGACACTAAGGAAGCTAAAGCATAGTAAATGAGAAGCCAGATGGAGTGAGATAAGGATGGGAAGGCTGGCAAAGGACCCTGGTTCAAGGCCTTTTGGTCTATTAAGGATCTTTAAACTTTTATCTTAGAGGGGAAAAGAAATCGAAAGGAGGGTTTAGGCAAAAAATACAACATGATCAGATGAAATCAGCAAGGAGGAGAAGGGAAAACATTTATTACTACTTAGAACTTGATTCAATAAGTATTAACCTTTTAACAATTTGAAGGTAACAGGCTGACACACGTGTCAAGATGATAAAATCAAGAGAGGAGAATTTAACTTTATATAGTAGGAGGCAAAATTAGTCAAGAAAACTTAGAAGTAAAAAGATAAGTGTGTTTGGAAATAACAGAGAAGGCTTAAAAATGTTATAAGGAATGGACTTTTGAAAAATCACTGAAAAACTTTCAAGAAATATTGTGAAACCAACTGAAGATGGTAAATGTGAACCTAAAGAGTAGTATCTCAATTTTCTTTTGTAATTTTTTGCGCAAGTGCTCAATTGCCCAGGTACAGGCACCTAAGAAGGCAAAATAAAGGTTTCACTCAGGGTTAACATTTCAGCAGAGAGAGTACTACCTCAAGGTAGGAACAAGAGTGTACAGTGCATGCAAGAAACCAACTAAAATGACAAATCACAAACTCTATGCTGGAACAGGAGGGAAGTGAAGTCTGGGGCAGGGCGGGGCAGGGTGCGGAGGAGAAGGTCATAAATGAAATTTCAGTTAAGTCAGAACATTGGAGCCACGGGGATACCTGAGTAAGCAAGCTAGAAGGTATGGGAAAATGTGGTCAAGGTGAAATGTGCAGTGAACTGGGAACAATTTCAAACGCTGACAAAGCCCAGGATAGGACTATGAGAATGGACAGCTAAGATAAAGTTGAAAAAAAGTCACTGACAACTGAAAAAATAAACCCCACCCTCTCAGGAGGCTGAAGTGGGAGCGTCACTTGAGCCTATGATTTTGAAACCAATCTGGGCCACAGAGTAAGAACCCATTGCCAAAAAAACAAAAAACAAAAAACAAAAAACGAGGAGGGGTGGAGAATAAGTCATGCGTTTGAGATTCTCAAGAAGCTTATACAAACTCCATGTGGGAAACAGAACAAGTTAAAACTAACAGAACATTATACAATTAAATTCTAAACTGGTTCAAAGCCAAAGTACTAGCCAGGCCTGTAATCCCAGTACTACAGGAGGCTAAGGCAGGAATATAGCAAGTCCAGTCCAGCACTGGCAATTTAGTGAGATCCTGTTTCAAAATTAAAAAAAAAAAAAAAAAAAGAGTGATGTAGCTCAGTGTGAAGGCCCTGGGTTTAACCTCCATTACTGGTGGTGAATCAGAAGTGCCACAAAGTTCAAATAGGAGAAAAATTATGAAATAAGATTATGGGCGAAAAGAGTTTAGTAAATAAAAGATATCAAGAAAGAAGGGGCTCTGAAAAGATAGCAAGTGAAATAAAAAAAACAACTGCATCAGGCTACAGAGGAAATCAAATTAGAAGTACTCTCCCATGTAAAGATAGAAATAACAACTTTAGTAAAGGAGTTGTTGAATGCAGCTAAAGAAGAACTACAGAAAAAAGTATATGAGCATGGGAAACTGATTGAAACTTTGAATGAACAATATAGAAAACAAGCAGAATTCATGAAACAAACTCAAAGAGACATCCAAGAAACAAAATTCTATTGAAAACGTGCAAAACCGCCTAAAGGAAGCTGAGGATAGGATTTTGGACCTTGAGGACAGGATCACATTTAGTGATCAGGAAAGGATAGAACTTTTAAAAATAACAAAGCAGCATGAAATGACAATCCAGAAGCTTCATGATGATGCCAAGAGCAACAATATAAGAATAATGGGCATTAGCGAAGATACAGGAGTCCAGGCAAATGACATACATAAAATATTTACAGAAATAATAGCAGAAAAT